>JAOPGA020000600.1:0-10975 GCA_026419775.2 Acrasis kona
TAGGATGCTCAGATGTTAGGGATTTGTTATCACATAGTTGCTACCTCGGCATTTGTGGATAGTACTGTTTATCTTCGACAATATGGTAAAATTACACGATCGGCAGGAAAAGCCCGAAAAAAACTGAACAACATCGCTTATAAAGATTCTGGAAAGAAGAAGAATGAGAGGCGGCATGGAAAGCGGTCGAACGGTTTGAACTTTGCGTTGAGAAAAACTTTAGACATTACGAGTATAATCAACAGGAATACCGGAAGTATTATGGAAGACCCTCGACCTACAAGCCCATCAAGAGGAATTACTGGCATTGAATTCGAGTGTGAAGATGATTTACATATCTATCCAAGCATCTTCATGGAGTAGTGGTGTTACTAGCGCTGTGTCTGTACAATGTTAATAGATGTTCATCTTGCCCAATAAATCCGCAATCAAACTTGATTGCGGTAAATATATTCCGCAATCAAGTACCCCGCAATCAAACCTGATTGCGGTCAATTAGTAGAATGATTACAATAAACAGTTTCAGTTATTAAAACAATGTTTCAGTAAAAATGAACTTTATCTGTACTTTTAATGTGACAACATTCAGCTTTATAGGGGTACCCGCAGATTTACTGGAGGTCGTGGACAGGAGAATCCAAACACCATTTCCAAGATATTAGACCATATATAGTAAGCTTTTTTGTAAAATAAACCGTTAACAAATTCAAGCTTGGAAACGATGACACCTTAAACAGGTTYGATGCCGAAGGTGAATTTGAGGATCCTGACAAGCAGGACAATCTTGAGGAAGCTGCTGTTGCCTTGGTTAGAGTCACAGAAAGAACCCAACCAAGATGAAGTGTCATCACCACAAGAGCCAGAGGCGACGATAGATGTAGAAGTTGCTGTGGAAGTAGCCGAAGAAGCTGCTCCTTGTGTTTTTTTTTGTAAAAAGTCTGAGGATTATCCTCAGGTTACAGGTAATTTCAAGTTCCATATGCTGCAAGACATGTTCCAAAATATGCGCTGATCAAATTATGGCGTGAGACGTAGTCCTGAAATGCTGCGCTTCTGGCTAATGGTTCGCTACTATGGTGGCTCTAAAGTTTTTGATATCCTTGGAGGACAACAAGAACAATATCAAAAAGTCAGAACAAACAAATGACAAAACAAACTTTGTAGTACCATCAATCCGTCCACTAAAGAGCATGTCACCTCGAGGCTGGTATGGATTAATCAACGACAAAGAGAAAAATATAATATGAGAAAAAAAGAGACAATCCAATGTTTTTATCTCACCATATTTTATCATTGCTTATGATGACATRGATATCCGACCTGGCTACAAAATATGGAGAGACTGTGTTGTTGGTAGTRAAGAGCTGATTACTTTTGAAGAGTTTGAAACTCTCAGTACAGTTGATCTTGATAGAAGAATGGGGAGCAAGATGTGTATTTTCAAAGCAATCAGTACTTGTGGCCAAGTAACTATACCTGTTGCATTATGGGTTCATCATGATTCTAAAAGGAACAACAGTGAAGATGACGCCTAAATTATTCAAAAGCTGAAACTTATACCTACTGCATTAGAGCATGATACGTTTCAAGTCATAAGTAGCAGTTCTGACGGAGATTTAGTTCATAATGAAAATTTTGTTAGACACATGAAAAAATAAAATGAATTAAGAATTAATAAAAATGGGTGGTTTCATATCTTTGATACAGAGCATCTCGCAAAATCAATTAGAAATGCTTTGTTAAAAAGAACTTTTTTTGATGTTATTACTAATTGAAGGAAGCAAAGAAATGTCAGAGTTGCTGGAAGATTGGAAGAGGTCCATTTATGTTAGTTTGCTAGAATATGTTAGTATGGACACTTTCAAGCGATTCAACAAGCACTTTAGAGTTCTCAAGCCTCTCTCTGTACTCCAAAAAATATCTACAATACTCATGGAAACTTCCCCCGTTCCATTTGGACCGCTCGATGTGTTTACAAGGCAAATTGTGAAAACGAGCAATGACTATCAGGCTTATCCCTGTTTTCAAAAAAAAATTGTGATGGAGAAAATGTCATTGTCAAGTTTGAAATGGCTGACCTTGTRAAAATGTTCAGCTCTAATGAGTTCAATTTATCTGATTATTCGACAACCAATGATTTATCTCCTAGTGATATCATGCAATTTCAGCCCTTGAAGAATCTTGTTGATAATAAGGTTACAAGCGCACTTGAGTCTGCAACTTCTCCACTTCCAAAAGCATTATCTTTGTTCCTGAAAAACATTAGAAATATATACAAAATTCCAAGAATAAGTAATGACGAGATGTCATTGGATAACAAGGTCAAAGAGTTGCAAAACACTATAAATTATTTTCAAAATATTTAAAATGTAGAACCTAGTGGTGTTAGTAAAAGAAGTTACAAGTTTGATAAAAGAACTTTATTCAGGATTATCAGCTTCTGTTCTGCTATTAAAGCTTTGATAGAGTTCTTAAAGAAACATCCTGACCCAAGGGTTGCACAGTTTGTTAAGCTATCAGCTTTATCAACATTAGCTGTTGAGCACACTTTCTGTATATCACAATCCAAAGTACCTCATCCAACAGTAAGAGAATTCATAAATACATTCGCTTATGCATGGTGGATACTGCAAAATATTCACACTGATCCAAAAGAAAAAGAAGTAAACTTACTACCACCAGCTTCAACTACATGTTACAACATACTCGATATTCTCTTCCCACACCCTGATCTTCCAACTCCTTACAAGGCACCAAAGAGAACAGCAGAGAAACCTAAGCTCTCTGCAGCTAGTCTTGAAAAACTCAGCAAAAGAACAGCTGGCAGACATGATCCCAGTCCAAGGAATGTCCATGCTCTTTTTTTTTTATAAATCGCATTCTGCGACAAGCTTTATTAGAAATTATTTACATATGTATAAATGACTCTATACAGCTGCAGGTCCGCCTAGCTTGGCGGATTTGATGGCATGGGTTGCGCAGCGCGCGTGCCAGATGGAGTAAGAGGTTTCCATCAAGATTATTGATATCTTCCTCAACACTTGGAGTGGCTTTTTGACTGGTATCTTGTTTGAAAAGCGCTTAACTACATCCATACTAGTGTAACCAAGTAAACTAGCATAAATAGTAGCTTTGCATTTGTCAGTCGAAGGATGTTTGTCAAAATCAAAACCACTTTGATATAGTGTGAATGGAAGACCCCAGAATTTAAATGAGCCCTTTATGAGTGATAATGGCAGCATGTTGCTTCGAATCAGGTCATTGATTGATCGCATTGCATCATATGTGTATGGCAAATTTTTGCGACAATTTAAAAGAACATGAGATTGGTCCTCATGTTGCAAACAACACCTCGGGCATTTGGTGTTGCTAATTTGGTTGTTGTTGTCCCAATACTGCATTTTAGAAAGTGTGCAGAGTTGATTGGAACGGAGACGGAGGAGGAAGATCTGTTTGGGTCGTGACATAAGGTTGGTGTCAACGCCGGCTTTAATATTATATTCATCATGGAGAATATTATATTTGTAGTCAGAGGAGTTGGAGATGGTGGACAGAAGGTAGTCGGAGACTGCACTACGGACAGAGGAGTGTGGAACTTTGCCTCTACAAACAATGTCAAAGAGAAGTGACGATGGAGGACTAATGTCATTGATGTAGAAGTTATTTAGTCCCAGTTTTGCAAATTTATCCGCTGCTTCATTTCCAGGAATGTTGGCGTGGGCCTGGACATAAAAGAACTCGCAGCTAGCGAAACGATTCTTCTCTGTAACAATAGCAGAGAGAAGCTGATTGTCACATACACAAAGCTTTTCTTCTATGGAAGTCAATTTTGAGAAGCTATGAACTGCTTCAATACCGGAGACATTTTGACCGTCTCTAGAGCGCCTTAAAGCTTGGAGAAATCCATAGAGTTCCGCTCTGTAATTGTTGGCTATGCCAGGTATTATCAAAGTCCTCACTATTTACTACCGCATAAGCAGCAATAGTTTTGTCTTTGTTTGCAGAGCCATCTGTGTACCAAGTGACAATATTTCCATCGCTATTGATGTCGTTAGAGGTGGGACTAACAAGGTTAGAACGAGCTTCTTCAAGGAATAGTGCGACTTTTCCTTTGTCTGGCGAGGCTATAGTGCGTGACACTGTCCTGATATAGAATTCCTTTAAGTTGACATCTAAGATATCCAAAAGTTGTTGGACTTTATCAACATTAGACCAGAAGGGGTCATTCAAATTTTTTGTATAAATCACATTCTGCAACAAGCTTTATTAGAATAAATTTACATATTTATAAATGACTCTATACAGCCAAAGGCCCGCCTAGCTTGGCGAATTTGATGGCGTGCGTTGCGCAACGCGCGTGCCAGATGGAGTAAGAGGTCTCCATCAAAATGGTTGATATCTTCCTCAACACTTGGAGTGGCTTTTTGACTGGTATCTTACTAGAAAAACTCTTAACTACATCCATACTAGTGTAACCAAGTAGACTAGCATAAATAGTAGCTTTACGCTTGTCAGTCATAGGATGTTCGTCAAAATCAAAACCACTCTGGTACAGTGTAAAAGGAAGACCCCAGAATTTAAATGAGCCCTTTATAAGTGAACCTGGCAGCAAATTGCTGCGAATCAGTTCATTAATTGATTGCATTGCGTCATATGTGTATGGCAAATTTTTGCGACAATTTAGAAGAACATGGGATTGGTCCTCATGTTGCAGTCAACACCTTGGGCATTTGGTGTTGATTATTTGATTTTTGTCGTCCCAATACTGCATTTTAGAGAGTGTGCAGAGTTGATTGGAACGGAGACGGAGGAGGAAGATCTGTTTGGGTCGCGACATAAGGTTGGTGTCGACGCTGGCTTTGATATTATATTCATCGTGGAGAATATTATATTTGTAGTCAGAGGAGTTGGAGATGGTGGACAGAAGGTAGTCGGAAACAGCACTACAAACAGAGGAGTGTGGAACTTCACCTTTGCAAACAATGTCAAAAAGAAGTGAGGATGAAGGACTAATGTCGTTGATGTAGTGGTTGTTAAGTCCCAGCTTTGCAAATTCATCCGCTGCTTCATTACCAGGAATGTTGGCATGGGCCTGAACATAAATGAACTCGCAGCTTGTGAGTCGATTCCTCTCTGAAATAATGGCAGAGAGAAGCTGATGGTCGCACACTCGGAGTTTTTCTTCTAAAGAGCTCAGCTTTGAGAAGCTGTGAACTGCTTCAATCCCAGAGAGACAGTCAGTCATAACGGTGACATTTTGACCATCTCTGGAGCGTCTTAAAGCTTGGAGGAATCCATACAGTTCTGCTCTATAGTTGTTGGCAATGCCAGGTATTCTACCGTACTCCACCTTATCAAAGTTATCACTATTAACTACAGCGTAAGCGGCAATACTTTTGTCTTTGTTTGCGGAGCCATCTGTGTACCATGTGACAGCATTTCCATCGCTATTTATGTCATTAGTTGTGGGTTAACGAGATTGGAGCGAGCATCCTCTAGAAACAGTGCAACTTTACCTTTGTCTGGCGAAACCAAAGTGCGTGCCACTGTCCTGTTGTAGAAATCTTTCAAGTCAACATCTAAGATATCCGAGAGCTGTTGAACATTATCAACATCAGACCAGAAAGGGTCGTTTAGAAGTTGTATATTTTTGACAGCGAGAAGACGCGAAGTCTCGGAATCTGTTGTGTGCTTGTTACAAGCGGTAAGCACATATGAAGATGCATTTTTCAGCAGTGAGTTGTCAATCATGTGCAGATTAGCGGAGTAAAGCAAATTGCACGAGTTCACCAGATAAGAGTTTACACGATTTGTGTGAGAAATTTGTGTTTTGGACATAGCTGGGTGGACATGCCGGTTAGCAAGCTGGATGTCAATGAATCGTTGCTTGGTGGTGGCGAAGAGATGGGGATCAGTGTTGGAGTTTAAGGACTTGTGAAGCCCAACAAAAACTTCAGTTTTGATCAAGGTGGAGGGATGACCAAGCCCATATCCACCTCTATTTGTTGGAGCAAAAAGGAACAGTCTACCCATGTTTTTTCTCCGTATCCCGCAATGTCAATAAATAAAGAGGATACCAAACTATCTAGCTGCTGGAGTTGTGTGAAATTCCAGCAGAAACAATCTGCAGCGTAAGTTATAGTCGGAATAATAATGGTATTCACGGCCATAATGAGCTGGTTGATGGGGAGAAAGTGGTTCTTAAGCTTTTCAAATTTTTTTCTGACTTGAGAGGTGATATGGTCAATGTGGCCAGAATGAGAACCGTCATCAGAGAAGTGAGCGCCGAGGTAGCGTATGGGTTCTTGCGGAGGAAGAGACACAATGGGTACACCATCAATGAGTATGGATGGTGGTGTGGTTGTATTAAAACCATGGGTGTTTGAGCAGAGAAATATTTTAGAGGCATTAATCTCTAGACCGGTACCGTTTATAGCCTCTAATAATGCATCTATTAGCATCTGCAGATGTAGGGTGCTGTCTGATGCTAGCGCAACATCATCTGCATAGAGAAGAGAAGAGATACAAATGAGGTTGTCGTGAGTGAATTTGTATCCAATGTTCAAAGAGTTAATTTTATCCACAATTGTATCAACAAAGAAGTTGAACAGGAGTGGTGATAAAATATCACCCTGTCGCACACCTCTGCAGACTTTGAATTTCTCTGTAATACCAAGACCCGTAATAACATCACTGTAGGCGTCGGAGTAAAGTCCGTTGATCATATCGATAAAATCAATGGGGATACCCTTGTGACGAAGCGCCAGAAACAGTGATGACTGTGATATAGAGTCAAATGCCTTTTGTAAAGTCAATGGTACAAAGGTGGAAGGGGTCATTCAAAAGGTGTATACTCTTTGCAGCAAGAACACATGAGGTCTCAGAATCAGTTGTGTGCTTGTTACAGGCTGTGTGTACATACGAGGATGCATTCTTTAGCAGCGAGTTGTCAACCATGTGCAGATTAGCGGAGTATAGCAGATTGCACAAGTTCACCAGATAAGAGTTCACCCGATTGGTATGGGAGATTCGTGTTTTGGACATTGCTGGGTGCATATGCAACCTATTGGCAAGTTGAATGTCAAAGAATCGTCGCCTGGTGGTGGCGAAGAGATGCGGATCAGTGCCTGAGTTTAAGGACTTGTGTAGCCCATAATGATTGTATTCACGGCCATGATGAGCTGGTTGACAGGGAGGAAATGGTTCCTAAGCTTCTCAAATTTCTTTCTGACCTGCGAGGTGATATGGTCAACGTGGCCAGAATGAGAACCATCAGCTGAGAAGTGGGCGCCCAGGTAACGTATGGGCTCTTGCGGGGGAAGAGATACAATGGGTGTACCATCGATGAGTATGGTGGATTGGTTGTATTAAAACCGTGGGTGTTGGTACAGAGAAATGTTTTAGAGGCATTTATCTCTAGACCGGTGCCATTTATAGCCACAAGTAGGGCGTCTATAAGCAGCAGCAGGTGTTGGATGTTGTCTGATGCTCTGCAGACTTTGAATTTCTCTGTGATGCCAAGACCAGTTATGAAATTACTGTAGGCGTCAGCGGATATCTGAAAAGTAAAAACAATTTCTGAAAAATAAAAAACTGTCTGAAAAATAAAAAACCGAGATTTCTCACTCAAAAATGACTGTCGCTCGATACTTTAAAAACAAATAATGTTCTACTCATCAAGGGCTACATAATAATGTGACTTATGGTTTTTAAGAAATCTGTCCCATTAGATTTAATGTAGTGGAATGGTACAACAATTTAATTTTTTAAAAGTATAAACAATATGAACTTTGAGAATGTTATTTATTAGATCTGCTTCTTAGTACACGCTTTGCATTACTCTGATCAGTGTAGGTGATGTTATCCGGTACGTTCACAATGTAATAGACGCCTTTACATGATCGTGACTCTTGAAGCCTGTAGTCTCCAACAATATCCATGGTGTGCTTTAAGATGTCCTTTGCAGCTTCCAATCTTTTTGTGGCCTCTCTTTCCGTTTTTGTTGGTCGCTTGTGACTAGCAAATCTATCCTCGAAGGCCTTATGCCTCATGAATAACGTCACGAGCCTCACCGCATCATCAATCTTTGTTGTCTTCGTTCCGTTCAGGAATCTTCCCCATTTTCTAAAAATAAATTAGTTTAGTCTTATAAGTAGATAGGATAATTACCGAAATTGGGCTTCACACAAATTGTTCGTATAAAACATACCGTAAGGGCACCTTCGATGAATTGATGTCCATCTTTCATAGAAGGGGACACTATACTGCTCGTCATGCCATACAGCATTGAAGTATTTGAGAACAAAGTCTGGATACTTCTCCTCCATGTGCTTGTAATATACAAGGTACTCACTTTTACTTTTTGCCGAGACCATGTACTTAATGATTTCTAGGACTTTCTTGTACTCTTCAGCTGGGACATTATGAACATCTTTATTTTTAGATGTTGTTAACCAACGGAGGTTTGATTGGAGAACATGGAAAATACAGAGCAAGAAGTCAAGCTTAAGAGCATGCATCGCAAACTTTTCACTTGCACCATCATCAATCATAAATTGAGGGTTCCAATCTTTAATGAAAGACCCCTTCATGGTGAGTAAATAATTTTCAATTGTTGACACTAATGATTGTAGACGCTCGCCAGTTACATCGAATGTGATGGAAATGAAAGGTACACGAGTCTCGAGGGTCTCATCATCATGTGTAGTGAAAACTTGGATGGGTACGGAGGAGTCTACAGTTTTAGTGGCCTTTTCATCTAGTACAGCCCAGCAGAACTTGTGAACTGTATCAAAACCAATGATGTGTTGGATGAAGTTTTTACAACGGAGGAGTTCTAAGCGAGAAACAAAAATAAACACAAAGTCTTCGGGAGTCATATCCTCAACACGCACACCATTTACTGACCTCAGGAGTACATATTTACCTTTCGACTCATCTTCAAATGCTTCTGCCAACTTTAAAGCATTATCCAGTAAAAAAAGAAAGAGGGACGAAGAACTACTTGTACCCACCTCCATTCTTATTGTTTGAAGCGTAGTGCCTCATGTTGCTTATTTGTTTCCGTCGAATGTCATAACGCGTGTCCTTGGTGTTGTTCTCCGAGCGGTTGTAGGATGTCTTAATGGACTCTTCGACAATTGTGTTGCTCAACTTGAGCAGCTTGTCTTTGATGTACTTCTTGACATGTCTCGCTATCGGAAGTTGGTCAACTTTCGGATGGAAATTCTCGATGTGGGAACCTTTGCCAAAAACTTTACATAGATATTTGATTTTATTTCCATTCTTGCACACCAGGAACTCTGCTTCAACTTTTGCAGAACAGCCTCCATTATTCATTATACACACACCATCACTGCAGCATTTTGAATACTGTTTACATAAAATGTGTACTCCATCTGTACTTGGGATGATGAAATCAGACAAGTTTCCACCACATAATGGAGATTTCGGTATGACACCTCCTGGTTTCTTGTCAAAGTAGATTTTCTTTATTGCCGCTGGAACATAAGTTGTCATCCACTTCCATTTACTTTGAAGAAATGGATAGTTATCAAAGTATGAGTTGAATACATCTGGAGTGCACTCAAACAACAAGGTCATTGTCTTTGCTGGAAACGTATAGGCAATGTGTGCGCTCTTGTAAGCAGCCAAGCACTCTTTATTAATGTACGGACCGTAATGTCCGGTTTCTTTAGTACACGCTTTGTACTTTCCAGTTCCACAGAAACACTTGTCATCCTCTTTCCAAACTATCGTTTGTTGAACTTCCTCCTCTTCAGAAGTGTCAATCTCTTCTTCGGATACATTGAAGTCGAGATTTCGAGAAACCTGAGTGAGTCTGGTTGGTAATGGTTGGTGTAGTGCTGACAACTCATTATCTGACTCGTACATCGGTGAACACCTTTGTGGGGGTGATGAGCGTGACCTCTGGTGTGTTTGGTGCTCGCTTTGTCCTTGATCCCGGTTATTACGGTCAGTGTAGCGTGGGAACTCTGGTGAGGTCCAAGAGTTGCGTCGCTGCTGAGATGGTGGTGTGGATTGCAGAGAAGTATCCGGGCTCTGAATAGGAGATGCAGTTGGTGTTACATCTGTAGTGTATGGTTGTGAAATGTTGCGAGGTTTTGTTTTCTTTTGTTTCATTTTAATTTGGAACTACTAAGAAACGCGCTTTTAAAGACGCCATTCAACCGAATTTAATCTTCATTTAGATATAGGTTACAGTTATTTGTTTTAATTTAATGTTCAATTGTTGTAATAACATGCATTTTTTGTAACAAAACAATCAATTGATGCACACCGTGTTAATGATAGTTATTAATGACAATTTATAGCGTTGATTACCTCTGGTATGTATGAGGCGTTTAAAACTCTAAGCTTGAATCAATTAAGCAAACATAGTAAAAAAAATAAAAAACTATAAGTTACATCATTATGTAGCCCTTGATGAGTAGAACATTATTTGTTTTTAAAGTATCGAGCGACAGTCATTTTTGAGTGAGAAATCTCGGTTTTTTATTTTTCAGACAGTTTTTTATTTTTCAGAAATTGTTTTTACTTTTCAGATATCCGCTAACCCCAACTTTTATTTTTACAAGGAAATAATGGCGAATCCCGAACATAAAATGTTTTGAAACAATAGCTTTTTTATTTTTGTATTGTTTGCATACAATACCGCACCCGTATTGTTAGTCATCAATCATTCTCGTCTTCTTCTTCTTGGCCTTCCTTCGCCATTTGCGTAAGAGTACGCTGGATGGCCTCCTTCTTGTTCCTTCCGATGTCATGAACCCTCTTTTTTATGAATTCAATCGCAATATCAAACACCTCAATCTTATCAAGCAGGTCCTCCTCAGCTGCGTCAATATTCAGTCGGTTGGCAATGAAGGGTAAATGGAAGTGTACAAACCAACGAGAGAATTGTACATAGTTGGCATCGAATTTAGAGGCTGGAATCCAGTCGTCGGCCAAGTTC
>JAOPGA020000602.1:0-10480 GCA_026419775.2 Acrasis kona
GCTTTCAGGTTCAATTTCTTGTGGAAAAACTTTGACGCAAGCTCCAACACTGAGTCTAGATGGAATCGTCCTTGGTTTGCAGCGCTTAAATAGTTACTTATACCTAGCTTTTGGGCGAAGCCTTCGACTGATTTTTCTCGAGTGAATAGTTTGGTAAATATTCGTGCACCGATATAATGCTCTGGATGTAGACTTTCTCCTTCCACTCTTCTGTTACCATCACTAAAGGACACGTAAATGTGCACAGTATTCTTGAACGCCTCTGGTAACTTTCCCTGTTCAGCTAGTTTTATACACGTTCTACCTACTTCATAAGCATTCCTAGTTTTTCCGACTCCAGTCCCTCCAAGTAGGTTAATGAAACGAAAGTCTTGTATTCTTATTTCCCTTTTTTGGTTATTATTATAAGCATCAAAGCTCAAGTGAGCAATGTAGCGTACGTCATCAGTGACATTGTCTCCTGTTTGAAAGTCAAACTTCAAATAATGTGGAAGTGAAGTCTTTTACTATTAGTGCATGATTCATTACAGTATTTACTTGTGTGTATTCATCTATAGTATCGTCAGATATCTCCTTTAACCAGCTTATATTCTCATCGCGAGTGAAGTGGTGAGAAATATATCTCATTTTGTTCCTATAAAGCTTTGGTAACGCCTGTAGTTTTGACACTGAATGTCCACGTATAAGAGAACAAGAATGACGCAGCATCGATTGATTTTGTTGGATTATCCAACAACTTTCATCATCCAATAAACCACAACTATTACAAAACAAAAGGAGGCAACAACGAGAACAGAACACATACACATGTATATATATTAAACACTATATTTATTTATCCTTCAGTGGTTCAACAACCGATACTTGTGTAGCTCCTTTTCTTTTCTTCCTTGGTTTGTTGTGGCGACCATTGGTGCTTCCTCCATATTTTATTCCACCTCTGGTATCAAAGTGCCGCAACAAAGTCAAATCTACAATCTATCGAAGTCGAATCAGAAATTGAAGAATGGATTAAAGGCGCCCTTCAGCAGAAGATACGCTGCACCCGAATCCGCCTCTTCCCCAACCCATCATCGATATCATCCTGAACACATCAACACCATCCGATGACCATCAACGCCTGCTTCTCGGAGATGTTACTAATCGAATACGAAGAGGCCCTCAAATCCACATCAAATACACCCAGCATCCACAGTGTTGAAGAGCACTTTCTTGAACTACACGAACAAATGCTTTCGATACTTATCTGAATACTCCATGGCGAAGATCAAATACCTGATTTGTTAAAAGAAGATTAAGCACATATATCATTGATACCCTAAAAACATCTGTTCCAGAAAATTTGTTGAATGCATCAATGTTTCGTCCAATCCTCCAGTTCTGTATGATATTGCCCCTGCCATACTTGTGCTCGGTTGTTTACTGTTTTTGTATACATTCCATCATGGTACTTCACAGCTGAAATAATCATGTGATCAAAATCTTGGTACTCTTTCTCTTTCACACAATGTATAATAAATCGGTAGGCTCATAGTAATCTGGGGATCATTCTTAGATATCGAATTTTCAAATACTTGTTTGATTTGTCTTAAAAACGACCATTCATCCTGTGTCATTTCAAACTGACGTATTCGTTGTATTCATCAACAAGATCAAGAGCGTTGCAAATCATACGATATTGTGGTCACTTGGATCGTATTACTCCTTCTTTGCAAGCGTATCGGCTTCCTCAATTGTTCCTGTTTTCAGCTTCTTGAGTATGGTTTTGCACACAAGATTTAGAACATGACCAAGGCAGCTTTTCTTTAATGCGACCAATCATGTTCTCATTGTTCATTGCATTATAACAAGTAATAGCCAATATCTTGTTCTTGCAGTCATAATCAGTGAGGCATTTACATACTTCATGCGCCATATTCTCTCCAGTGTGAGCGCCGTTAAGTTTCACAAAATCCATGATGTGCTCTTTATATTCCCATTCTGTTGTAGTATAATGTCCGATGCAGGAACGTGTATAATATTGCAAGGAAAGCGTCTAGTGAAATCGCAATTGTCGATGCAGATTTAAGCTTCTGCTTGATTGCTTCTTTGTTTTTGTTAACAACCTATTTCTAAATTAATAAAATCGGGAAATAATTACAAATACGCGCACTGTGATAACGCAAAGTGATGCATCGCATCACTTACCATCAAGTCTGGAACCAGAGATGCTGACAAATTTAGACAAACCATACGAATCACAAACAAAATCAATCGATGCTACGGCCTTCTCTCATACATACACGTTTAGTGTCAAAACTACAGGCGTTACCAAAGCTTTATAGGAACAAAATGAGATATATTTCTCACCACTTCACTCGCGATGAGAATATAAGCTGGTTAAAGGAGATATCTGACGATACTATAGGTGAATACACACAAGTAAATACCGTAATGGATCGTGCACTAATTATTAAAGGTATCAAAATCTTTAAGATTTGACTTTCAAACAGGATACAATGTCACTGATGTAATACACAACGCAGTGCGCTCGAACTTTGACGCTTATAAAGGACAAATGAATACGAAGGATTTTTGTTTCATTAACCTACTTGGAGGGACTGGAGTCGGAAAAACTAGGAATGCTTATGAAGTAGGTAGAACGTGTATAAAACTAGCTGAACAGGGAAAGTTACCAGAGGCGTTCAAGAATACTGTGCACATTTACGTGTCCTTTAGTGATGGTAACAGAAGAGTGGAAGGAGAAAGTCTACATCCAGAGCATTATATCGGTGCACGAATATTTACCAAACTATTCACTCGAGAAAAATCAGTCGAAGGCTTCGCCCAAAAGCTAGGTATAAGTAACTATTTAAGCGCTGCAAACCAAGGACGATTCCATCTAGACTCAGTGTTGGAGCTTGCGTCAAAGTTTTTCCACAAGAAATTGAACCTGAAAGCTGACGAAGTAATACCAGTGTGCCTAATATTGGACGACGCACAATATCTTCTCGAAGATCTACCGACTCTAACGGACGAGCGCAACAGTATCACTAGGCATTTGAATTGTATTGCTACTTACGCAATGAACACTAGAACCAAAAACTCAAAACTGACTAGGGATCGGCTAGTATTAATTCCTATTGTTTGTGAAACAACTACCACCGATGTAAAATACGCTGAAACAGACTACAGAAATACATATCTACCATTATCTCTTTTTTCACACGAACAAACCATAAACATACTTGAGAAAGAAGGATTAAAAGATCTTACTGTTCTACCATCTAGCAGGCGATTTTGGGCCGCTATAGGCACTCATCCAAGAAGCTTAGAGGTCGCAGTAGAATCTTGTGAGAGGTTTAAAAGACAATATCAGCATCTGCCTAAGGGAGAGAATATAAAGAGCTTTTTTTCATCGCTCCTACAGGATCTTAGGAATCCTATAACCAATTTGTACAGGAACACTTATAGTGAATTAGAAAAGAAAAAGCTACTCTTCTACGCCTTTTGTGGAGTTAAGGTTCATGAAAACGATCGAAAGTGGATTGATAACTTAATAAAAAGAGGAGAATTATCTATGAAAGGGGGAAGCGTGGTTCTACCGTTCGGTTTACTACTCAACTTAAATGAGAGCCATCAACGACTTCATTACATTAGAAGTGGAATTATACCTCCCCTTTTTGATGATTTCTCTTGGTCAGACTTCGAAAAACTGGACCTATGCTTGCTCTCCAAAAAGATATCAGGTTTCTACCATCATCACAATCGCAAGTACGTCCCGCTGTGTGAATTGTTTCCAGGTGCTCATGCCTCTATTAAAGTCAAAAACATTTCTGTAGAGGTCAAAGATGTAGAATTTGGGACTGAAAAGAAGTCGTTCATCAGTAAAGTGGGTGGACGATATGTAGTCGAAGATCCACGAAAGCCAATTCTCATCAATGAAACAGATAACCCCCTCAAAACATATGAGCAAAAAGGAAATTATGTGTTGCAATCGCGGATGAACCAAGTTGCTATTGATGGTAGATGGTTTACAAAGCGAGAAACTAAAAAGAATGTCGTGTTCATGTTCCAGCACAAGTACAGCTTGGGTGGTGATACGTACAAAGCACCAAATGATTGGTACAACTCTATTCACTTACCAATCAAAGAAAAGTACGGCTCATCATTCGAAGTAATCTTTGTGTTTATCACAAACGGTATCATATCAAAGCAACAAAAAAAAGATTGCATGTTGCATGACGATCTGGTTATCATCGACTCTGAATCTATACCATCTTTTTACTCACCGAATATGATACCTTACATGAGCAAGTATTAAATGTTTGCGTTGAGGATATCTTTTGAGGACTCTTCTTTCTCTCTTCCTCCACGGAGGAAGTCGGAGTATCCTAGGCGCATATACGCTGTGGTTATGTTGTATTAAATAAAATATTTTTTAATAATTTGATAATGTCTTGAGTCTGTTTGCATAGTTATTATGTTTCTATTGATTGCATAATAGATCTAACTGACAGACAATTTCAACAACAAAAATACACTCCGATCAATGCACCGAACTATTATCTCGATGCTGAATTGATAATCTTTGTAGTCGCTAGGGATATCAAATCTGAACTACTTAACGCGGTGCTATTAATAGCAACAATGTTGTAAGCATCGGAGTATCAATATCAAAATCATTATCTCTAAAATGCAAACAATCGACAGATCGAAGTCAAGAGCAGATGTTGTATTCAAACACATCCACCCTAACGTGGACCACAAACTAGAACCTACATCTATCCAACATTCGGATGTCAAGGCACAAGAAGAAGTAGTCACGTATGAGGTTAATAAACAAGTAGCTGTGATTCGTATGGGATCTAAACCAGTAAATGCTGTAAGCTCACATCTGAAGAGCTCGATCGAGGAAAAAGTATCGGAGGCTAACAAAGACACCAATGTAAAGGCAATCGTTCTAATGAGTGCCATTCCAGGATTTTTTATTGCAGGGGCAGATATTACAGAGTTCAAACCCAAAACAAAGACCGAAGATCCAACAACAAGATTACCGAGCAGATTAGAAGGTAGTACCAAACCAATCGTCGCAGCTATTGACGGTTTTTGTCTCGGAGGAGGTTTGGAGACTGCAATGGGATGCACAGCAAGAGTTGCAACTCCTAACAGCCGACTAGGACTCCCAGAACTTAATCTTGGAATCATTCCAGGATGGGGAGGAACGCAAAGACTTCCAAGATTGATTGGAGTTAAGAAGGCTATGGAACTCATGCTAACCATGAAACCAATTTCTGGCAAAGAGGCCCATGATCTCAAACTTGTCGACCAATTATGCGAATCTAACCAACTATTGAGCACAGCCATCCAACTAGCACTTTCCATCGACATGTCAAAAAACATCAAATCACTACACAGACAAGATCGCTTGGAGAGCAAGGCCGAACTAGAACAAATATTCGCACATTTAGAAAAGATGGTGGATCCCAGACAACCACAACAAAGACAAGCGCTCAATGCAGTCAAAGCCGGAGTGACCCGAGGTGGAGACGAGGGATTAGTGGCAGAGGAAGAAGAATCATTCAACGTGCACAAACCAACCGCAAAGGCTCTTCAACATTTATTCTTTGCAGAGAGGGCAACATCAAAGATACCAAACGTCCCTGCATATAACAAGAAAATCAATTCTGTCGGAGTGATCGGAGGTGGAACCATGGGTGGTGGCATTGCCATTGCTTGTCTCGAGAATGGCATCAAAGTCACCCTCAAAGAAGTCAACCAAAAGTTTTTAGATGCAGGTTTAGAACGAATCAAAAACACATTCAAGAGTAAATTAGAGAGAAAAAGAATCAATCAAAAACAATTCGACGCAGCGTTAAACAACCTCACGGGAACCATTTCCTACGAAGGATTCCAAACACTTGATTGTGTAATTGAAGCCGTGTTGGAAATTGTAGATTTAAAAAAGAGCGTGTTCAAAGATTTATCCAAACATTGTAACAAGGAATGCATCCTCGGAACCAACACTTCCACCATTGACATTGAAAGTATTGCCTCCGATTTGGATTGTAGGGATCGCATCATTGGTTTACATTTCTTCTCTCCAGCGAACGTAATGCCACTTTTGGAAATCATTCGCACTTCACATACAAGTAACGAAATCATCGCAGCCGGTCTTCAACTATCCAAACAATTAAGAAAAACACCAGTGGTGGTTAAGAATTGTGTTGGATTTGCTGTCAACAGAATCTTCTTTCCATATGGAGGTGCCGCTGGTTTCCTAGTTGATAGAGGCGTCCATCCATACCGCATCGACAAGGCGCTCAAAAACTTTGGATTTGGTGTGGGTCCATTCAGAATGAGCGATATTGTTGGGTTGGATGTGGGCGTCATGACCAGTAATAGCATGAAGGGTGCTTATTCTGATCGTGCTTATGATGGTCAACTCAAACAAATTATGGTTGACCAAAAAAGATTGGGAGATAAAGTTGGAAGGGGTTATTACATTAAAGGTAAACCCGATGAAGAAGGAATTGCCGATCTCATCAAAGCATCACAAAACAGAGCCAACAATCCCAAACCACTAAAAAATCAAAATGAATTTACTGATGCTGACATTCAAGAGATTTTGTTGTTACCCGTGGTGAATGAAGCATGTAGGGTTGTACAAGAAAATTTAGTGTATCGCGTGAGCGATTTGGATGTGGCGAGTGTGATGGGTATGAACTTCCCGAGATTTAGAGGTGGAATTGTTGCATGGGCAGATGTGTTTTTGGGAGCGAAAAAGACTTTTGAGAAATTGGATAGATTGTATCAAGAGACTGGAATGGAAATGTTTAAACCATGTGAGTATTTGAAGAAGTGTGCAGATAATAATAAGAGTCTTGAAAGTGGATTGTAATAAATGAATTTTTGAACGTGATTTATAAATTTTGAAGCTCTCTTTTCATATTTATGAGGGATTTTGCTTCGTATAAAGACCGCATTGTATCGGTGTAAAACAATGATTCACCACTTTCAATTTTATTAATCCATGATGTCAAGAATTTCCCTCTTTCCGTCTTGAATGTTTGGTCATCTACATGATTGTATTCATTTCTAATGTTTTTCGCGTAAGTATCATAATCTTGCTGATTGGAACCTAAAATTGAAAGATCCAAATCTAAAAATACATGCATAATGTAACTTCCATCTTTGTGTTTCGTGTGGTTTTTTGTTGCTAAGATGATTTCAACAACCACATCTGATTCCTCTTTGGGTATACAAAAGTCGATAGCAAACTCAAGAAATAAGCTGGCACTCTGATCCTCATTATCGTGTTTTGTTGGTTGATATATGATATCATGAAAAAGGACAGTCATGCTCATAACGTGCTTGTCAAAAGGTTGCAAGTTTTTATCTTTCAATTTATTAAAAATGTCTTCAATGTGATCTAGAGTGTGGTAATACCGTTGCTCCTCGGCATACATTTTGATAATTATATCCCACCACTTGTTCTCATAGGTATCAGTGGCTTTATAAAACACTACTAAATCTTTGTAGTGCTCGTACGAACTTGATTTCATTTCAAAAAATGTTCTTTGGTTGATCAAGAAATTGTAACAAAGATAATTAAGGCAGTGAAGATCAAGAATAATGGTGAAGAAGCTGTTTTTTTGACTTGTCAACGTACTTATTGACGTTGCATATTTTGCCTCCAATATATCCAATTTGATTTGGTCTTTCCTGTCAAGTTCTTTGTCGCAGGTAAGCACGACAGTATAACATAACTTCCATCCGGCCGCAAAGGTATTCCAGTGTATTTCTATATTTTGAACAACCAAATGAACTCGCCCGAACAATCACACAAACCTGTCGTGTACTTTTTATGCTTCTTCTACTTTTTTTATTACCTCCTCTGCTTCTGCTTCTGTTTGCTCGATTTTATTAATTATTTTGGTGTATATGCATCCCTCTCTAGCTGCATGTCGAAAAAACAAAATTTTTGTAGATAGTCAACCTAGAAAACGTTACAAACATGCCAGAGAAGGATCCTATTAAAGTAATTCTATTGGGCGACTCTGCCGTAGGAAAATCAAAGCTAGTAGAAAGATTTTTGATCGATGGATTGTAATTTACATATCGCGTAGTATCTAATCTTTCTAGTCAGAATCAACAACAAAGTACTTATGCACTAAATATCATATCGTACGTAGGAAAAGTCGGAGATGAAATTGAAAATATTGATTTTTGGGACACTGCTGGGCAGGTATGAATTAATGAGGTTAATCTTGGTTAAATCTTCTATAGGAGCGCTTCTTTGATGTACATCCATCTTATTACTACCAAGCACATGCCTGCATATTTGTTTTTGACACTGCACGCAAAGAGACGTACAAAAATCTCGAAAAGTGGTTTCAAGAACTCCAATCTCACCGAAAAGGAATTCCATGCATTTGCGTCGCCAACAAGATCGACATGGACCCTAGCGTAACCGAGAAGACATTCAGCTTCGCCACCAACAAGGAAATACCCTTCTACTTTGTATCCGCCGCAGACGGCACCAACGTCGTCAAGGTCTTCAAAGAAGCCATGGCACTAGGAAAACAATGTAGAGACAATCCAGAAAAAGACTTTTTAAGCGATGTATTGGACCTACTCAACGACGACACATCAAACATTGAATAACATAAATAATCGTTTTAATTTCAAATTACAAATTCAACTTGTTGGTCCAAACCCAAGTAACAATCGCTCATCAAGTAACAACGTAACACGGTTCCCTTCTTGACCTCCGGAATCACCAACGTGGTTTGAGTATTCCTCATCAACCTGATCCTCTTGATGGCCATCAATTCATTCTTGGCTTCATCGCCCACAACCAACCACCAACCTTCATCCTTTTGTTTTGTAAATTTAGGAACATAAGCAGATCGCTGACGTTGACGACGATCCTTCAATCTCTCATCGACCATATGAATGGTTATATTCATCACCTTATCGATGGGATCATGACCATGTTGCTCCTCCACGCTCAATTTCACATTGGGCAAATCCTTCAAAATCTTTACCAATCCATCCCATTCCACCTTTTTCAATTTCAAATTCCTCAACAAATCTACATTATCGACCAACTGAATCAAGCGATCCACGTTGTGTTTGGTCCTTAATTCTTGCAAATCGGATTCGTCCAAGTAAGGTAACGTCGACAAATCACTTTTATCCTTCCACTGAGCCTGCATCAACATTTGCATCACGTGACACAAATGCAACACGCTCTTCAAGTGACCCTTTTCGCTGGCCACATCCACGTAGGCCTGTATGATGCGTATGCACGAATCCAATACTGTTTTTGTATCGGTTGCATAATCTGCAATCGGTAATTTGACCCTGCTCAAATGAGCAACGAGCAACAAGAAGGTCTTGACGTGACAATTATCGTATGCTCTGGAGTAGGATGGGACCGGTAATGATTTGGCCAACGATGCATTCAATTCGTCTTCATTGTGCCTGACTGGTATTTGATCGAATTCGTCTGCCTCGGCCACCATCTCCAACAATTTCACGTAATCACAATCGCTCGTAATGTTGGAATGGAATTTACTAATCGTCGTGTAACGCAAGTAATAATAACTACTGATCATTCCCAAATGGGTCGATTCCAAATCTTCTCCATCCAACGTGATGCAATTTGCATTTTTCAAATCCTTCAAAATTCCATCGATCAATTTGGTCATCCATAATCGAAGACTTTCGAAACTAGTATCCTGTAGTTCATAAAAAGTAGGATTCTGGACCAATCGCCTAAACATGAACGTCCACGTCAAGTAATCCATGGCTTCTTGTCTAGTCTTTATGGTCCCAGAATTAATCTCCGCACAAATGTGCTCGTGAAGCGCATCCTTCAAACTACTTTCCACTGGGAATGGTTCGTACAAGAATTTTTTATAATAATTCTTTTTTACATCTTGTACCATGATGTAAGCTTCGCCAGATTGATCGAATTGGGGCCTGCCTGCCCTGCCCATCATTTGTAAAACATCGGTGATTGGATAATCTTGATATCTCTTTGTATCTGCATCGAAGAATTCGGTACCCTTTACGATCACCAAATGAGCGGGGAAGTTCACTCCCCATGCTAACGTGGACGTACAGACCAACACTTGAATTTTATTGCTCACGAATAAATGCTCCACGATGTTTTTATCGCTGGGAGATAATCCAGCGTGATGAATTCCGATGCCGTATTGCAGGGTGTGCTTTAGGTTAGATTCGGTAATTTGAGTCAACAAGTATTGTAGCTCTTCGTGATCCATTCGAACGAATTGTTGCGAATCTTGATCGGCTGCACAGTAACTGATCAAATCGAGAGCCGTCAATCTCGTTTGGCGTCTAGAACTAACAAAGATCAACACTGGTTTCTTCTTGCTATATTTTAAAATGACGCTATATGCTGGTCGATTCATGGTGGCCATCCTTGGACAATAATGCTTACCTGCAAAGCCTTGAATATGAACGTTGA
>JAOPGA020000603.1:0-135891 GCA_026419775.2 Acrasis kona
CTTTTGCTCGCAAAGCATCTCAAACAATATCCAATCAATTTATCTGGTGGTATGTGCCTCCTCTTTTGGGGAGCAATTTTAAGGCATTCGTTGCATGTCACGAACTCTCCACAAAATCACCTCTTAGACAAGCTCCTCAGCTGTAAGATTCGTCTAGTACCTCATGCCTGTCATTAATGCTCCTCTCCTGCCAAACTTCATCCTTTAGAGCGTAAGTGGGAACATTTTCCGTAACTTGCAACCCTGCGTCCAAAACAGAAGAAAGCTTCAGCAATTTGTTCGAAAATTCCAGCATACTGCTTATTATTCACGTGTTTAGATCCGACGTAATCCTGTACTCACTCTACAGCACTGTTAGATTTGAGTTTAACTAACATCTCCAAAATTAATTCAAGAATCCCACATACGTTAGTGTGATGGGGTATATAAAATGGGAATCAAAAGATAATGATACAACTATTTTTAATTCGATAGAACAATCAAAAGTCATCCAAGTCTTCATCAAACTCTTCATCGTCAAGCTCTTCTAACTCTTCGACTTCATCGTCTAATTGTTGAAGCTCTTCATCCTCATCTTGCTCATCATAATTTCCTAATCCCGCATTGCTCGTACTTCCACTATTACTTAAACCCTCAGGGTCTTGCATGAAGGTATTTACATCTCCCACAAGTGCAGCATGGTCGCCTAAATCAACCTCTTGCTTTTTTAGATGGCTAAGCACATTCTCGTTCTCCAACAAGTCGCGTGGTGGGCTAAACTGAGCGAAAGCTTCTCCCTCTGCTAAGTGAATAAGGTTAAGAATCAAAACCACCAACACAATGAAGAAGCCTGCCTTCATCTTTCAACTCAATTACGTGACGTTTGAAATTATTATGACAATCTAAAAATAACAGATTGGTACTAATCATTTTTCAACTATTAAGGGGGCAGTGCAGTAAAAAAGTAATTATGAATCTGTATGCTGGACACTATAAGCAGTAAAATTACCTCTTGCAGGGATGGGTGTTCTTACACCGTCTTCGAGTTATAAAGGGTGAGCTTTTACAACGAATTTACAAAATATTTTCGAAAGTCATTTATTTGAACAGTTTTCTTTGGTTTTATGACATTGCAGTGAACACTTTTGGTTGTTTGCGCGGCAGCTACACCTGTTGTTCTTACAATCACCCTTATTGGCACAATTACAAAACCCATGAAAAACTCGCTTCTGCTTTTTTGCAGGCTCTGGATTATTGTCATCCAGCATCCTTCTTTTTTTGTCTTCGGCAGATTTAGAATAATAATCATCCTTTGATGCGGATGCATGTGGTGCTCGAATCTTGAGTCGCTGTTGTACAGTGTTCTTCCTACCAATCAAAGATCTACGGTACACACTTATCCTCTCCCTTTCTTTTTGAGATGCTTGTAATCTTAATCTTGCACCTGTACTTAGTTTTATACCCAATGGGTCGAGTATACGTGTGACGCCATCAAGATTTCCAACATTGTATCGTAGTGCCTCCCCCATAATTCGGCCACTGTATGTTTTTTTAAAATCAATGGTTTTTTCAGCTCCACATTTGTATACACGATTTACACCCTCGTTCCTACCAGTATTCCACCCTTGAACATACTTCTCCGCTCGTGTACCAATTAGTCCACATATACCTACAAGCTTGTTGTATATAATGAGGTCTTTGGGACTGCTTATATCAAGAAACTTCGCCATTGAACCTAATTTCTTCTTATGTGGACATGAATCCGTGCAGTTCTTGTGGTCATTTGTCTTGTGCTTTGGCCAGTTGTTCCATAGCTTTTCCCATAGAGGCACAGCCGCTTGGTAACCATCAGTTTTGATAACATCTCTTACGGAACTAGTTACAATGCCCCAATATCTACCAGCAGAAGCCCCAAGATTACATTTCAATTCCAAAACTGCGCCAACAAATGCTTTTTTTCCATGAGCGCCGTCATTTGTTTTGATTGGTTTTAGAACTCGATTTGCTTCTCTTGGATCATTAATTAATGATTTTTCTATAATTGCTTTTGCTTTACCATCTCGGTCATGTACATAAACAGCTGGTTGTAAAGGGAGATCATCTATAATGTAGTCTGGATTTTCTTTCATTTGTTTGATCCATTCCTCTAAAGCTTCTGCCTCCATCTGAGATGCAGCGCCTTTACACCACTCTTTGTAGGTATCATTGTCCTCATCACCTTCTATGTAGTCAGTTCTTGTTCGGCGCTTATTTACAACATCAATAATTTTATAGATGTTATTACATTCGAAGACAGTAAATGTACACTCTAGAGAATGAAACCCCATTGATGCATACCGACCATCAAAAGCATCAAACATGTATCGATAAATCAAGCTTATAAGTTCCAATGGGATATGCTGATTATTTCTGATTTTGAACATATGACGCATTTTATATTCTACAACAAACAGACAGTGGTTGACTATATCAGCTCGCACTTCTTGAAAAGACTTTCGAGCTTCTAACTTTGCAGTTGGCCATACAAGCTTTGTTCCAGAGTCGACAACATTGTGCTTTGATTGTGGGTGGACGTCCAAAATACAGTGATACTTTTCATACTGTGGATAAGTTTGATGGCTCATTTGTGCTGCAATGTTATCACGATAATTTATTTCATACACTCTCGAATTGTGTTCGCTTCGGGGGGATCCATGATATACTCCTTGGAATCCACAAATTCCGCATTGGTATTTTATCTGCACTGTTACCCCACAATATAATGTTGAAATTAATTTGATCTTGTTTGAATGTAGACATCTCTTACAAGACTGACCCTGAATTAGATCATTTATGGTATCTATGTTAACAATAGCATTGGTGAACGACCTGTCACTTACCTTATCGTTTGATGTATTTGTCGGTTGATCTGAAATTTTTAGGGAATGTTTGTTGTTCAATTTGCGTGCATTATTCAAATGGTTCTGCAAAGAATCCTCCAACTTTAAATTCTTACTCATCCGGTAGTGTGCCCAATAACAATGATCACATATTGGGCCTTGAATACCCAACTCAACACCCGACACCAACCTTATGTCGCGACCCAAACAGATCTTCCTCCTCCGTCTCCGTTCCAATCAACTCTGCACACTCTCTAAAATGCAGTATTGGGACGACAAAAATCAAATAATCAACACCAAATGCCCGAGGTGTTGTTTGCAACATGAGGACCAATCCCATGTTCTTCTAAATTGTCGCAAAAATTTGCCATACACATATGATGCAATGCGATCAATTAATGAACTGATTCGCAGCAATTTGCTGCCAGGTTCACTTATAAAGGGCTCATTTAAATTCTGGGGTCTTCCTTTTACACTGTACCAGAGTGGTTTTGATTTTGACGAACATCCTATGACTGACAAGCGTAAAGCTACTATTTATGCTAGTCTACTTGGTTACACTAGTATGGATGTAGTTAAGCGTTTTTCTAGTAAGATACCAGTCAAAAAGCCACTCCAAGTGTTGAGGAAGATATCAACCATTTTGATGGAGACCTCTTACTCCATCTGGCACGCGCGTTGCGCAACGCACGCCATCAAATTCGCCAAGCTAGGCGGGCCTTCGGCTGTATAGAGTCATTTATAAATATGTAAATTTATTCTAATAAAGCTTTTCGCAGAATGCGATTTATACAAAAAAAAAACCCAACTCAACACCAAATAGTCGCACATGCTGCTCATTAGTTACCGCATTTTTAGTTCGGTATTTATGATACTGTGTGTGGCATAAAATGCATTTGTTCATGCTTATTACAATGAAATTCAGTTTGAATCGCTCTTTATTGAAGAACTTCAATCATTGTAGAGAAATACTGCAGCTTCAAAATTTTAAAGCATAACAGTATACCCTTTTCTCTTACTATATAGCCATCACACTCTATTAGATATGTGTACTGGTTGTCTGAATCATCAACGAAATTTTACGAGGACTATATTGGGTTGACTAATGTGACTCGAGTAAAGGACAGCGAAGTACTCACAAAGAACACTGAGATCATGTATGTGGTCAGTTTTAAGTACACTTACTTCAATATTGATGGTATTGTCAACATAATTGTTAAAAAGACAAATATACCGTTAGTTGTTTTCAGTACACACTCCACACCTATTAGAGAGTTTTGCTGATTGCCTATAAGTCGCTGCTAGTGTACAAGTAATATGGTAGCTGCAGAGTTCATTGAAAATGAGTTGTTGTTACTTGCTTCTCAACACAAAGTGACAACTACAACCGTGAAACGATAAATAATAAATTTTTGAAGTTTCCCTTATTTTATGATAACACTATACCTATGCGACTCTGTAGAGTAGCTATGCAACTTTTAAAAAGGTTTGGATGAAGATGCGCATTTGGTCTTAATTATTGTAAAAGTGAACTTCGAGGCACTATTGCAGAGAATCAGCATAGATAATCCCAAAAATTTTTTGCTTCGATAGTGATATAATAACACAGAGATTCTTTACACGCAAAATTTTTTATTGCACTGCCCCCTTAATAGTACAAGTTCTTCACTACAACCTCGGCATGTAACAACAAGTAAAAATAAATCTGTAGATATTTATTGATACGAAGCAAAATGTAACTATATTCTGTTCTACGGTTCCGACTACAAAGTTAATTAATATACAAGTCATTGCTTAAAAGCACATTGTAGTACTTTATATGTTAAGACATCTAGTGTCTTACTACTACTAGTACTACTAAATCTGTTGGTTATGTGACTTATGCTTGCTTTTTCTTTAGAATCCATTAACTTCTCCATTTCATGTCGCCTTTCAATCTCCTGAATAGATGTGTTATCTAGCACATTAGCAGGCCATCTACCCCACGCTAGTTTCTTACATTGTTAATAAATTAGCAAATTAGTAACTTACATAATACCTCCTTTTTAAAGTTGATACTGACACCCCTATTGTTTTCGCAGCTAATGGTTGTGGTAGTATAAGTAATCTTACTATATCTTGTACAGGTATCTCAATCTTATTTACTTTAGATGTAGGAGCTCCATTGAAGATAATTCTCTCTTTTTTAGGTTGCTTGCGACGATCTTCGGATACATTAGCCTTCTTCCAACGGATACATTGTTCAGAATCATTTTTTGGCCTTGAACTATTAGTTGTCTCACCGACATCCTCGGAGCTGAATAGTTGAATATTGGGTGATAGTACTACAGGAGCTGAGCGGTTCTTTTCGTGAACTACGCATACATTGGATTGAGACATAGATGTCGTCATTACTTGTTTACAGAATAAAATTATCGATTTAAACGCTGCATGAATTATCGTTCCGGTCGTTGATAGCTCTGGTAGCCAGATCTGGCTTATTCTCCTAAATTTAACGTAGCCGCTCCTATAAATACCCTCTGATGTGTCTCACTCTCCTACCTGTTTAATACCTTTTTCCTGTTGTAACTTTTGAAATAGTAATGTACTCATTTGTACAACACGACCGGCAAACAATTTACCTGCACTTCTTGAAATCCGGACGAATTATTACGGTAACAATTACGAACAAAAAGAAAAAATCGGCGGGCACGTCGTTTCGTCTTTGGCAAGTTGAAAATGAGATTGTAGTTAGCACTAGCGCACTGAGGGCATTGTATATAGCAGGAATCATCGCTCCCAGCTGCTAACCTTTAAATACTGTTCTCATGAGCAATTTTTAATGTGGTGTTCTTTATGAAAAGTGACTGGTCTACTGAGAGTGAGTTAATCTCACTGACTATCTTGATGATGTTTTTTGTGAGGAGTTTAGTGGTGTAGATGGTAAAATTTGGAGTTATTGAAACCATTGGTATACAGTGTACTTCCACAAGCTCAACATATAATTATACCGAGTTTTTGTTTGAAACAAGACTTGAGAAATTTGACTATGTTGACAATATTTTTAGACATCTCCTTTCTTTATTACTAATGTACATTGCATCGATATATCTCGAATGGTGTGTGCCACTCCTTCTTTTGCTTTTGTGTTCGTTCTTGGCTGTCCTCGTTTGTAATTTTCCAATCTTCGCATTTGGTTCCTATTAAGCGTAGTACAGAATCAAACATATCTTGACCGATGGTGAGAGAATTCACATACACTAATTGATTGCGAAACCTTGGTGTTACCATCATCAAAGAATGTGACTTTTTTATTTTCGAAGTCAAAACCAGAGGCAGGTATTGCCATGGGCCTCATGGGTTAAAATCTGCATAGAATCCATTACACTTTCCTCAGCAGCGTCCTCGATAATCTTGGGCTGTGTATCGTGAGGTGCTCTGGTTCCTTATGCTATTACTAGAGCATCCTGTCCCCTTAATATACATAATTATGTAAATGTTGTTAATGATTGTAACTAACGACTGGTCAACGCCCTATTGTATGCGACAACATAGATGAATCAAGGATTCGAAAATGATTGAGGTTTCAAACAGCCATATCTTAAATAGTGAAGGATACGTTTAATTAATTATCAAATGCGCGAAGTGTTTACCTACCACATCGAGGATGAGGTTTTCACTCCAGGTGACTGCAACATCATCAGCGATGAGACCTTTGAAAAATTTATGAGTGACGCACTTGATTATTGTCGTACATCAATGGGGAACACAAAGTATTATAGAAGTGCCTCCAGACTAACAGCACTCTTGTTTTACACAATAATAATTGGTATATTGACAAGCTATGCTGTTTATCCTTTTATTAGTCCAACATACTCTCATGCTTACTTCGTCCTTATAAACACCACATCCCTCCTAAGTGTCTTAATCATGTCGATAGTGCACTACACCGTCAAATGTATTGAAAAAGAAACATTCAATAATCTAAAAATATCATTGGAGAATTTTATTGAAGAACAGAACACATCAACATTTAAAGAAACCGGTGTCATTGTAGAATCTCATGTCACAAAGACAGAGGACTTTTGCTTTCTGTACAGCTTTCCAACACCAAACATAATCATGGAACGCCTCACTCCAACTGTTTAAATAAAGATATTAATTATTCATTTACAGTGACTTTTATTATCATTTACATTTTAATAAGTGGAAGGATCAAAACCTAATTGCTTCATCTTGACTGCTGCGTCAAACAAGTAGTGGTAGACCTCAGAATGTGTCTTGCATTCTAGCCAGTCCTTACCCCAAATGTAGACACCATGCCTCCTTACAAGTACTGCGTATGTGTTGGGATAAGCTAAAACTGCTTCCTCCATTGAGTCTTTAAGATCGCATTCTTCAGCGACGTTGTCAATGATTGGAACAACTAATGTGGAGTGGTAACCATGTCCTCGGATACCTTTGATCATCTCTACATGAGTGATTTTAAACTCTTTTTCTGGGAATATCAGTGTTGCCAAAAGTGTGCTATGCACTCAATTAGAATCACAGCGAAAGTGATGCTTACCTCATGTGGTGGGAGTGCATGACTGCTCCTGCATTTCTATGTTTGTAGCAGAGTGTAAATAAGGGACTGCAGGCGGACAGTTTTACTGGCCTAACTGGTAGCTTGGACTCCCGTTTGCTGGGATCGTAGACAATTTTACCTTCTTCGTCCAAAACAAATATTTCTTCTGGATCAATACATTCTTTGTGCACTCCTGATGGTGCCATATAGACAAATCCGTTCTTTCTAATTGAAATTCCACCACCTGTACCACTAACCCAACCATCCTTATAGTATAGTTTAAGGAGCTGTACAATTACATTCTGCGAGGGTGATTCTTGCTTCAATTGTGTGTGATCAGTTATGGTGGATACTGGTAAGTCGTGGGACATGTCGGGCTTTTTTCGGAGAATTGGAAGCTTTACAAAATGAAGTATATTGTGGAAGGTGTTGAACGCAGCCAAGAGATTGGCTCGGCAGTTCAATGGTAAGACCACTAAGTTGACTAATTTAAGAATTTACAAAAAAATGTCAATCAAATTTGAGATAAGAAACAAAATATTTACTGTAAGAAGCTATTTTGAGCTAGGTCTACTGCTTGGCTTAGCTGTCTCTTCTGTTTGCTCTACTTCCTTTTCACCTACTGCTTCTGCGGGCTCATTTGCAATCTCCTTGGTTTCAATTTCCGCTACATCTTGTGTGGATTTTTCCTCGTTATTATCTACAGCAGACGAGGTCTGAGATTGATCCGGGATACTTTCTTCAACTTGGTTCTTATTATCATTCTCTTCTTGAGCATCTTTTACTTCGCTAACAGGCTCGGTGTTACCTCCGTCGCCTTCAACATCTGATGAATCTACTGGAGCCTCCGAACCTTCTATATTGCTTTCATCTGAATCTGCGTGGTTTTCAGAGTTTGGATCACTTTGTTGATTCTGACTGTCTGGGTTTTGGTTATTGTCATTACTTTGATTAAATGCAGCGTCATCTGCTATTTTTTGTTTCTGCTGCTGCTCTATTGATGTAGACGGATGATCATGTATATCTGTACTATGCGCGCTCTCATTTACAGTTTCAGGTTCAGAGTTCTCTGGTTCATCAGTCACTTGTGGTGTTTTCGATCTATCCTTTTTGTCTTCTTCGTCTTCATTGTTTGAAGTAGAATCTACTGGTTCTCCTTTTCTTATTTTATCAATTTCATCAAAATATTGTTTTAGTAAGCGCGCTATGAGTGGTGTGTTTACTCCTACAATCTTTCTTCTCAACTTTCCGTTGAGATAGAAAACAAAAAAAGGTTGAGACCTTCCATTCATTTCTTGGAGTACTTTTACCCAGTTACTTCTTTTAGTGTCATCTTCGTCTAACCCGCTTTCCTCTTGGTCATCATTGGATGTCTGCTCCCCTGACTCTGAAAGACTCTGAAATATTTTTTCCGCGTCCACAACACAAAACTTTATTGGGTAATTTTCACCGTGCTCTACATTTATTTTTTGAAATGTGGGAAGAATTGCTTTACAGTTGCCACACCAAGAGGAATGTACATCTGCGACTTGAAATGTTACATATATTAATGATGCATAACTTACCTAGAAGTGTACTGTTGTCTTTGGAGGCTTTTAGTTCATCCTCCCACTTTTTGTAGTCGGTATAATACACCTGAAACTCTTTTATCTTGCTCATTTATTGAAGGTCAACTCAGTTTACGCGCATATTATTTATGATTTAAATATACCTTCACCCCTCCTAACCTGTTATGCTATATCCGTGTGACATGATATTTTGCAGAGCTACAATGACTGAGATACTCGTTCATGTCCAAGAATAAAGTTATAAAATTTAATATCCAGCAGGTTCAGTTTTACAATCAATTATGCTTCGCACAAAGAGTGTTAGAAATCTTTATCCTATCCACAATTTTTTTTCGTTAAGAGGATTTAGTGCAAGTACAAAGTTTAGAAGTTTTGAAGAGGATGCAGTTAGCTTCGAACGCACAGTTTTGAAAAGACAATCAGCAAGAAGTTTTATAGAAAAAGATGTACCACATGACGTACTGCAACATATTTTAGGCTTAACTCAAAGATCTCCAAGCGGTTACAATCTTCAGCCATGGGTGGCCATTGTCATTAATGATCCCGAAAAGAAGAACAAATTACATGAAGTTTGTTTGTCACAAAAAAAAGTATTGGAGGCACCAATATCGGTCATCTTCGCAGCGAATCATAATGTATTAGAAAATGTAGATGAAGTTGTCAGAATGGAGTACGAGTCAGGTAACTGGAATAAGGAATATGCTGAGAGAACGAAACGGTTAGCGACAACATTTCTGCAAACAGGTCCATGCCATACACTTCAAGTATGTGGGTGCATCATTTCTTCTAAACAGTATAGGTTGCCAAATACATTTTCACATCCATACTGAGCTACATTAAACCAATAACACAAGCACCTGTTAACATTAAGGCATATACTTGGAAGAGTGCAATGATGGCAGCAATGACCTTTATGCTTGCAGCATCAAGCCACAACTTATCAACGCACGCCATGGAAGGTTTTGACGAGAGACGCTTGAAGCAACTCGTAGGACTTCCATCACATTACTCCATACCGGTGGTTATATGTCTTGGATATAGTGACGAAAAGGAGAATACCAGCTCAAGACTTCCTACAGATCATGTTTACCGTGAGAATGATTTTGAGGTACCAATGCAGGATATCAACAGTTTTAATAATAAAAAATAATATTGCGTATCAATGGTTTTCTTGTTTTATTCCAAGACAAATGAAATGTCCGTGTCAGGATACTTTTGTAATGGATAATTACTGGTTGACGGCAAACAATTTGAACAATCTAAAGTAAAGAAGACAACATATGCCTCCACCACCACCACCACCAGGTCCACCGCCACCACCTGGCCCACCGCCACCAGTGGCAAAAGCACCACCCATGTCCGGTGGTCTTCTATCAGACATTCATAAGGGAGCGAAATTAAAAAAAGTACATACTTAGTGGATCTCAATCATTCTTACAGTATCTAGGTACCCAAAAGTGAACAGAAATTACCGAAGGATCCCCAACAGTTGGCGAGAGAGGAGAATGAGAGGAAGGGAGGTGGAAGTGTTGCATCTAGTACCTCATCTGCATCAAGTGGGGGAGGAGGATCATCTCGTCCTATGCCACCACCAAGTGGAGGTGGAGGGGGCTCTTTCATGGATGAAATCATGAAGAGAAGGCAACAATTAGGTAATAAACAAAACTCATCCTCTGATGTTGGCTCCGCACCACCCACAGTGGCTCCAGTCAGAAAAGCACCTCCTGTGCCTAGTCAACCCTCAAGACCTGCTCCTCCCTCTGTACCATCAGAAAGGCCTGCGCCACCGTCTGTACCCTCAAGAGGAGCACCTCCTTCAAAGCCAGAACCTCCCTCTGTACCATCAGAAAGACCCGCACCACCATCCGTACCCTCCAGAGGAGCACCTCCTCCAGTTCCAAATCGTGACGCAGCAAACAGGCCTGCACCTCCAGTTCCAAATAAAACTAATAGACCTGCGCCTCCAGTACCCCCCGCTGGTAACAGGCCCAGACCACCTGCGCCTGCCGTTCCAACCAGGCAGGAAGAGGAAACTCCAGCACCTGCCGTCCCATCAAGACCAACGCCTCCCTCAGTACCGTCTACTCCACCAAGGACGACGGCACCAAAACCAGAACTTCCAAAGCCAAGCCCACCCGTTTCGAAACCAGAACCAACGATAGCACAATCATCGGCGACTGATGGACGCTTTAGTTTCAAGACCGATCTACCAAAACCACCACGCTTTAGTGGGGTGAAGAAGAATTATCGCGTAACACAGGGAACATATCACATCATTGGACCTGCGACGAGTTCGACATCGGAACCAGCACCAGTATCACAGCCAGCTGTACCATCATCGAAGCCGCCGCCACCATCTATGCCTGCGAGAAAGGCGCCACCACCACCGGCTCCATCTTCCGCTCCTATCGACACAACGGCTACAATCGAAAAACTAAAAGCACAAATGACAAAGTACTCGAACAACTTTGAATTTGAAAAATGTCCTCCACTTAGAGATTTAATGAAGAAGCTTGAAGATAAGAAGAATGGACCCAACGCTGAACTTGAACAACTTATCAGAGAGGCTGATTTATTGTGTGCTTAATAAAATATCTTGTAATAAAGCAGTTTCTTATTTTGTTATCAAAGTTCCGATATTCGCAACAAGTTCGTAATTTTCAAACATGTCACAAGAACATATTCATGAATTCAACTTGACTGATTGCCCTGTTACAGAGGTTAAAGTATTCAATCAAGCAGCGGAGGTCAAGCGTATCCTAAAAGTTACTCTGAAAGAAGGAGAGCAGAGAATCATTTTAAGGAAATTGCCATCAACAATCGTTGCAGATAGTGCAAGGGTTAGTGGCGAATCTGAAAGCAACGTGACAGTGTTGGAGGTTTCTTTGGTGCTAACAACACAACAAGTCCAAAATGACCAAACAAGGGCAAACGGATTGACCAATGATATACAAGAGCAAGAGACTAAATTGAAGGAGATTGATAATGCCATCGTTAGAGTTCAGGTAACACAATCGTAATGTCATTCATCTTGACAATTTAGCATAAACAAGCATTGATTGAAAACTACTCCCAGTCCATAACAAACGTACCCATACAACCTGAAGGGCCAGGTGATTTATTGGCCCAAATGACCAGCGAAGCCACTCTTGACAAAATCACTAACTTTTTATCATTCTATGGCAACAATCTAAACAAAGTGGAGGAGGAACTCGAACAACTCAACAAAGAAAGAACCAAGGTGAATGATCAGTTATCCGAACTAAAAGCAAACTTGGCCAAAGAGAAGCCACCCACAACAAACGAACCACTACGCGAACTAACCGTTTTACTTCAACAACACAGCAGCGCACACGATCTAGAAACCCAACTAGAAATTGTTTACCTAGTGTCGAGCGCTTCTTGGAATCCCAGCTATGATGTTAGAGTACAAAGCGACCAAGACGCAGTGCAAGTAACATACTATGGCATCATTGAACAAAGAACCGGCGAAGCGTGGAAAAATGCAAAAATACTATTATCCACCAGCGACCCCTCCACCAGCTGCGAACCACCAACGATGAGCGGCATGACACTCGGCTATAAGGTGGAGAGAAATATGAGGCAAAAAAAAAAAGCAATGCCCATGATGAGCATGTTGCCACAGATGAAAAACTTAAGTTTTGGTGCAGCGCCACCAAGCATTACACAAGATGTGGCCAGCGCTGAACAGGGAGCGTTGAGCGCTACTTTTGCAGTGCCTCGCACCGCCACCATCAACAGTGGCGATCAACAAAAGAAAGTCACCATTGGCGTGATTGACATCAACGACTGCACGTTCCAATATCGGTCGGTGCCAAAATTAGAACAAAGCGCATTCCTCAAGGCAAAATGCATCAACAACAGTCCTTACACGCTATTAAAGGGCCCGACCAGTGTGTTCTTTGATGGTGATTTTGTGTCCACGAGTGAATTGGATGATCCAGTGGCACCTGGACAAGAGTTCGAGACCTATTTGGGAGTGGATCCCAGCGTCAAGATTAGTTACAGACATCCCAACAAATTCGCTCAGTCGCGTGGTTTGCTCAAGTCCACAACTTTGAATCAGGTGAACCGTTCGATTACTGTGCACAATAAAAAGAAGACGCCCATCTCAATATTAATTGTTGACCAAGTGCCCATTTCAACGAACGAAGTGAACAAGGTGGTGATATTGGAACCAGATTTTAAGGCAGCAAAAGAGATTAATAGCAAAGTTGAAGCTGATGGTGGCGGAGCGGTGGATGTGAACATCAAGTTGACAGAGTTGATTGAATGGGACGTCTCGCATGTTGCTGCCTCTCAAAAGATTACGCTGCCACTGCAATATACGATTGAGGTGCCTTCGGACGTTGTAATTATGAATGATTATTAAAAGTATTTTTTGTTTGCCACGTATCTGTCCACTTTATCTTTAAACTTTATGAAGAAGAGATTATATGATGGCACATTATCGCTATAGTGAATACTCGCGCACACAATTGAACATTCCACTCTTGTTCAAAGTGTTGGTTGATTCTCATAAAACGTGTGATGTCGTCGTCGTGTTTGGTAAACTACATGTCAGTACTGTTTGACAAATAGAGTTTGCAATAGAATTTCACACAAATATTGTGGTTGATAATAAATTATTTTATTGACCTGTACACTTTTTCAAAAAGTTTGGTGACATGGTCGAGCACAAGCTCGCTTGCCTTATAATGCAGTATCTTTGTGCGGAGGTCAACGATGGTATTATCCAATTCCTCCAGGTGGCCCTGCTTCTCGTCCACCCAGACTACATCATCGTCGTCCTCCTCATCCTTGGGTGGCGCAAACCGCGCCGGATCTTCTTGAGAGAATATCAGTGACTTTATGTCATCGCTGACATTGTACTTTTTCGATATCCTGATGCATATCGAAAATTTGTCCTCAAAGTAGGAAGATCCCAAGGAAGTCATAAAATCACCGTACAATGGATCCAAATCCTGCTTTGTTGGTTGCAATAAATTGTTGGTATATACATAGTCTCTAAAGACGTGTGGGTCAAACTCATTTGCCAAATAGCTGGCTTTTAGATCGTCTGGCAGCCGGTTAATTTCATCTTCAGACAAACTACGTTCGTAACCAGAATTAGCATTGTTTGGTGGAGGGGCGCAGGCTTCTTCAGCCTCCTCTTCCTCAAGAATGGCCTCGATGCGTTTCGACAGTTCCGGTGATAATTGACCGACCAAGTGGCTGTTCTCTTTGCAAAACAGCCGCAAGGAAAATGTATCCAATTCCTTATTATTTAGAACGGATTCAATCACCTCGCTCTCATAGTCACCTCTTGGTGACGGCGGACTATCTTCGCGTGGCGTATCATCTGACTGCACTTGTGCTTCTTCTTGGACGGTCTCTTCAGCGGTCTCTTCTACTTTCCGCTTTTTGTTCTTGGGTTTTTTACGGTTTGTTTTCCTCTTTTTTGTGTCTTTGGGTTTTGGTGGTGTTGGCTCGTGTTGTTCATATCCTTCCATATATTGTAAAGTACTCTGGACTGGTTGAGTAGGTGGGTTGTTGAACATTGGTATCTGCGAGTTTGTTACAGAAGCGGGCTGGGGTTGCGTTGTTCTTATCCACGGGGAGTTGTTGGTTGTGTTGCTCGAGCGAGTTTGTGCAAAATGAGGGTAATTTACATTTTGATGTGTTATAAAATAGTTATTATTTACAGCCTCTGATGTGATTTGATTTGTTAATGTTTGCATTAGAAGTTTAATTTTGTCTTCGTTTGAGGGTTTGTTATTGTTTGAACTCATCTTTATGTTCCTATCAGTTGCCCACCTAGTGTCTGTTGTGAATTTTGAATGTGTTTACATGTGTTCAATTTGCAGATTAAGTCAACCCAGCGAGGATAAAGAATGAATTCATCATTCAATGAATTATCTATTTATTTTTCACTTTTGCACTGATTATGAAAGCTGGTTTTCCGTTCTTCTTGTAGGAGTAATTTTTTGCTTGTACAACAAAGCAACAGCTTAGATTCTAACAGAGTTTTCAAATGTACATTTTGTATTCAGGAGCCGGGGCGATCTGTGTCCTAAAAGGCGATAGAAGGTTTATCAGAACTCTTTTAAGTCTAGTAGAAATACGCCCCACAGACAAGGCATCTCCTTTTGGTTTCAAATCAGTGGTCACGTAAAGTCCCATTTTAATGTTTGAGTGTTTAGATCTGATCGATTCATATGTCGGCTCATGAAACATTGTTGGTATGTTCTTCTCTATCTTGGTAGGTGCATCTACGCATATCCCCTTTATAAACACTGGTGCTTCTTCCACTTCAACCACCGATGGGAATTTATAGGCCCTTAGTGCAAGTATCAGCTCGTAGTCCATGTTTGTTTATATTATATAAACTGCAGTGTAGCGTTTAAATTGGTCGTGCATCACAAACTGTCGAGTTACGACGTTACAAAATTATGACATTATGTGAGCTAAATAAATACAACGACTAGTATCAAACGAGCTTCTTTTATGGTTAAGCAATTTAATCAATCAACTTTTTTGTGAAATGGCCGGAAAAGCTGTTTGTACTATTACAGTGTCATTACAAAAAGGATAAGCCAAATTGAATTTTTGTTGCAAAGAAGTTTGGCCATCAAGTGTCGAATCAATTTTAACAATGGTGCCACGAAAGGTCCCACTCCGAGTTGTGTATGATTCGAGAACTGAGATAAACTTCTACGACTCAACTATAGAATCATCTAGAGTAGAAGTTCAAACAACCCCAACACCTCAACCCATATCCAAAGATTACCCATCTCCATTCAATGAAAAATCGATACATAGCTCAACCATTCCACACTCAATATTCAACATTATTGAAGAATATGTACATTACCCTCATTTACAACGGACAGATTCTATACCGTCGTTACACATTCAATCTGAACTGGAAGTGCAAGGTGAAGTAAACACCGAAGCCTACTATACATAATAACAACGACAATCAAAGTTGGTTAAGTGGAATTGAATCTAGAATAGACAAAACTTTATGCCCAACTATTGAACAACAACCAGAACAACAATCAGAACCACGTTCACAACACCATGTTTTGCAGAACATACTTGAGCATTACTTGAATGGATCGACTCCTGAAAAAATCCCTACCATATCTGACCTACCAGATTGGCCAAACAAGAAGCGACCGGCGCGACTAGTGTTCAAGGGGAATGTTCAGAGGAAGAACAGAAAAGGGAAGCCTGGAGACGGCTTGATGATGACGTTTAAATTAAAATAACTTGTACTATACCCTCTAAATATGATGTTGTTTTTTGTTCTATTTTAACTAAAACGAAAGTTACTTGTATGACATTTTTCCCAAGGATTAACAATTCATTCGATAAATTAGTTAGATTTTTTATTAATAGTCTTCCCATAGAAAATATTACCGTTGAGTTCGTCTTGGACCTGTTGCAAAAGATCATCAACACCCCGGGTGTTGTTCGCGTCCCAAGTTTTGGTATAAACCACCCTAAACAGCGCCAACAAAAAATACAAGAGCGAATAGATTAAATAAATTACAAACTCTACAATATTAATATTAAAGAAACTTCTTCTTACCCTTGGTCTTCTCCTTGAATGACATTTTGAATCAACCACGCATAATTCTCGAAATAGATTTTTATTTTTGAGATTCATTGTATTGATTATAAGCAAAGTTCCCAATCATCTTGGTCCCGGACCATGCACCCTTACCAACAGTTACAAATCCCTTGGCAACCTTTTTCTGAACTTCCTTATCGGTGGCCATCTTATGTACAGTATTACCAACAGCTTTCTGGACCTCTTTATTACCCACAGTGTTACTAACGGTAGTTCCTATGGCCGATTGAACTTTTTCATTCCTCGCAAGAGAGCTCACAAGAACATTATCACTATTCCTTGCAATGTGATCTCCAATGTAGCCTTGATATTGTTTGTTATTGGCCATGGACGATAGTTGCGACCCGACGCGACCCTGTACTTGTTCATCCTGTGCCCAATCTCCAACCTTGTTTCCAACTGTTTCCTGTACTCTTTCATTATACACTGTTCTCTGTAAAACTTGATTTTCAAAACTTTGTTGCTGCTGCTGCTGCTGTGGTTGTTGCTGGCGTGGTTGGTATGATTGATGAAGGGATTGGAATTGAGATGGTGGTTGATATGATTGGTGACGTTGTGGCGGTTGGTTTGCATGTGGATTGTATAATGTTTGCCTTTGTGATTGATGAATTGATGTTGGCGGTGCATTGGACGGTCTGCGAAGCGAAACATTAAATTCCTCATTTTGTGGTGGAGGTGGGGCCGATAACGTGCGCGAGTTGCTGCGTGGATTATAGATGGGATCGTTTTGAAAGTACTTGTTTTTCAGGTCATCGTAAGAGAGCGAATCGATGCTCTCCCTCCATTTTAGATTTGCCTCCCACTGTTTGTATGCCCTGTCCAACCGCACTTCGATGATTTTTGCTGCATTTCTTGTCGACGAACTTTCACAAAGGCGAGTATCTGGTTTCATTGCTATTCCTGGTAGTGGTCTTGCATTTCTGCTCAAAGGTTTGAATTCGTAAACAACCTCCTGTGCACTTGTCGAGGGTAAAGATTGTGTGACTGCTTGCGGTGATTTTGGTGCTTGTATTTGTTGTTCAGCATGACCATTCTCTGGTTCGGCAAAGTAATTATCTAACAAACGAGAGTTCTTCATTTCCTTGAATAATTTGATCTCCTCGTCCTCATTGGACATGAGAACTTGTTGGAAATCCTCATCCTCAGTTCTGTCAGGATCTTCCATGATTGATTCCTCGTTGTTCAATGTGCTTAGGTCGTCCGGTTTAACATCTTCTGGATTTCTTGACCGAGGCGTTATGACTGGCTCTATGGGCGTTGGGTTTTGTGCCTCTTCCTCTTCCGTCAAATCGTCTTCGTTATACAATTCCTCAAGCTTTTCTTTTATTTTGGAGACTTGAAGTTTGACTGCCTCACACTTTTCCATGTTATATTGGTATTCCTCCTGCCACTCCTCACTACGAAAGTCAGGATGTAGAGGTAGCTTTTTAACTAAAAATCTAATTCATTCCATGAGTGTTAGTTATAACCTTATTACATACATTATATATTGCACCATAAACATGTACATTCTTTCTATATCACGGTTTTGCTTGCTCTGACCGGCATTGTGAAGAAGTTTTTTGAGATATTCAAAGTAATCAGACATGGGTACATCTCCATCCACTTCGGTTAATTGAGAAACTGCTTGCTCATTCAATTCACTGATGGAGCTACAAAATAGCCTTATCTCTTCTGTCATTCGTGAAAATAGTCTATTACTAAAATAATGATTGAATCGCCTATCTGAAACATCCTGGAACTTTCTACTAGTTGATGATCCAATCCCGCAATTTCGTGTTTCACACAATATCCATGTTAGAATTACGACAGTACTGATACTTTAGTGGATGTAGATGTGATCGTGAATCAAATGATAGAATAAGGCTTCAATGTTTTGAATACTGTGATTTTTAACAAGAATGTAGTGGTATAACTTGAATCTTATTGAGTTATAGAGCCATGGAAAATTCAGCTTTTCACCAAAAAAATTCTAGATCAAAAACTCTTTTGTAACTAACAACCAAGACATGACGGTGCAGTTCACGCTGCTCATATCAAGGCAGGGGAAGGTAAAATTTATTGCCCTGGACAATAATCATAAAATAATAGGTTAGACTTTCAAAATGGTACGCTGCGTACAACCAAACAGAGCGTGCAAGAAGCATTAGAGAAATCACAAACATGGTCATCGGGCGCCCATCAAAACTATGCAACTTTTTAGATTGGAAAGACCAGAGAGTCGTGTACAAAAGATACGCAAGTTTGTATTTCATAGTTGTGGTAGACAAGACCGATAACGAGTTGATCACCATGGAGATTATCCACCACTTTGTGGAAGTTCTCGACAGATTCTTTGGAAATGTATTCAAATACTACTTGCTTTATCACTAACTATTTAGGTGTGCGAACTTGATTTGATATTTAACTTCCACAAAGCATATTTTATATTAGACGAAGTTTTATTGAATGGAGAAGTTCAAGAGACCAGCAAGAAGGCAATCTTAAGGGTTATACAAGCTCAAAATACATTACAAGACAATACTCATGAACATCAATTTGTAACGTGATAAAAAAATCTTTTTAAGCAAATCCAATGTACAATGCAACAACACCACCCAACAAAACCAATGTTAGCCCTACATTTACAAGATGGGCTACACTATTTCTCAAAAATGACATTCTTTGAGGTCGAACATCTTCTACTTGCGTGCTTCCACTCTCCACTGACATTATATCTGGCTGCTCTGGCTGCTCTGGTTCCGACCTGTCTTTTCCCTCGAACATGTCCTTCAAGTGCGACAATGTGAGGGCCCATTGTGTTTGGTCCTGCGATGGAGCTTTTGTTGCTAAGCTCACAACAATCATCACGATCGCACTAAGCAAACTAAAACAGGCGCAGAAATTTAAAAAGTTGCTCTTGATGTAGACAGTCAGAATGGCGTGAATAAAGCTAGGTGATTTTGTATAAATATTTGGATTGGAGGTGATGATTGCCTCCAAGATTAGCCTAGTCATGCCGAATATAAAACCTACAACCATGGTTGTGAAGGCGCCATATGAATTGGATCTGCGCCACAAAATGCCCAACAAGAAGACGATAGCGATGGGTGGTGCAGTGTAACTCATGACTTTGTGGGTGTAAATGTATAATTGTTGACTCAACAATTGAACCAATGGAATCCATGCAATGCCCACGATGGTGACGACTACACCTGCAATCCTTCCAACAAGCACGTATTCCTTTTCATTTGATTCATCATGCACTAAAATCTCTTGTTCATCAACCTCCTGAATGCTGCTTGTTGTTTCCTCCCGTGAGCGTTCCTGCCTCCTCTTTTTGAACTCTCTGTAAATGTCCATCGTGAACAATGTGGAAGAGCTGTGGAATACGGATGCCAAGGACGACATCAATGCAGCCAACATGGCTGCCATCATGATTCCTCTTGCACCGATGGGCAGTCTGTTTTGTACCAGCACTATAAAGGCAGTGTTTGGATCCTTTCTAACGGATGCATACAAGCTTCTGCTGACCATTCCAGGCACTACCATCATGACTACAAATAATGAAAAGAGAGAGCAAAAAAGTTAACATACATGGCGGTAGAATCTTCATGAATCCTGCAAGAAGGCATCCTCTAGTTGCAGATGGAAGATTCTTTGCTGACAAGATCCTCTGTACGATAACTTGATCCGTACACCAATACCATATACTAACGAATGGCATTCCAAATACAACACCTGTCCATGGGAAGTTGGGATGATTGAGGGGCTGCCACAAATGAGACATGTTATCCGGTAAATTCTTTGATAGGTTAGAATAACCTCCCTTGTTGACATTAATAAGTTTCTAAATCATCAAACTTACAACATCGACCATACAAATGATAAAGACTGTGATGCCACCAACAATTAGAATAAATGTTTGTGCTACTTCAGTATAGATGACAGCAGATAAACCCCCACTCACTGTATATAGACCTACAAATGTCATTGTTGGATTCAAGGAGGCAACATACCAGTGGCAACTACTAGAACTGTTGCGCTCACCCAAATGTTCCATCCCAACAAAACCTTGAACACAATGCTACCTGCGAATAGCGCCACCGATATTTTTGTTAATACATACATGACGAGCGAGATAACACTGATATTATGAGTTTGGACGTGTCTAGAGTACTTACGTCAAATACATTCGACAAGATTTACTAAATCTTTTCTCAATGAACTCCGGAAGCGTGTAAACAGCGGATCGTAGATAGTATGGAACAAAAAGCCACGCAAGTAGCATGATCGCGAAAATACTGGTCCACTCTCCAAAAGAAGTACAAATTCCATCCTGAGCGCCTGAGCTTGCCAGACCAATAAAGTGCTCACTACCTTAATAATAAAAAACAATGTAATAGAGGAGAATACCTATGTTGGAAGCAAAAAGACTGCATCCTACTGCCCACCAACTAACATCTTTGCCAGCTAAGAAAAAAGAGCTTGAATTGCTGTTCTGCTCCTCCTCTGCATCAGGACTCTCTTGATTTCCACTGCTAAGTCTTCTTCGAATGTATTTATGATACCACCTCTTGAAGTATTTAGAGAAGCCACAATATATCCCAACAGCGAACACAAACACAAAATATACACCAATAACTATTCCATCCACCCAATGTATACCCTGAACTTCTTGAATGTCCGTGCTGTTCATGTTAAAAAATTAGGATAAATCCAATTTGGAAGGAACAATCAAAGTTCCACACATAAAATGCAACATTCAAACAAACCATATTTTATAGCTTGTGAAAAGTGGCAGAAACGTATTTCATTGTATTTATTGGATTTTGAATCTTATACCAGATTTCCTTATGAAGATCTCTTACAAAACAAACAAATTTAACTCTTTATAAAAATAGATTGTTGCTGGTAAACCGACATTTAATTGAAAAAAAGGTATTGGTACCTATCATGAATTCCTCACAAGAAGCTAGAATAAAAGGGACAGATGTTGACCCCGCAAAGATGAAAGAACTCATATTCCAGGTAGCGGGGCACAAAACCATACGTCAGGACGACGAAAGGTTTTTGAAGTTTATCTATGAGGATCGCTACAACGGTTGGTGGGAAAGTTACTTTTATGAAGAGATAGCGCCAACTCTTCCCGCTTTAGAATCATTTATGCCAAAGTACCTTGGTTGCGCACATTTGACCGATGGCGATGCAACTAAGAAGTACTTGGCTTTAGAACACATCACCCTTGATTACAAGAACCCAGTCGTGATTGACTTTAAAATTGGTACTCAATCTTACGACTACACAGCGAATGAGGCCAAAATACAAAAGGAACTTGCAAAATTCAATAAGCAAGAGGAACTAGGCTTCCGCATCTCAGGGAAGCGTAGTTTTAACAAACACACCAGAGAGTACCACTACCAGATACAAGAAGACCTCATCAGCACCACTCCTGAAAATTTCAAAGATGTAATGGAAAGATACTTGTTCGATGGTCATAAAATCAGGACCAAAACAGGCCGCTTGATGATCGGAAGGCTACAAGAGCTATTGAATTGGTTTGAGAATGAAAACGACAAGTACAAGTTCTTTGGAAGTACTGTGCTATTGATCTATGACTCTGACAGAGAGGATGGTGAAAAGTGGAGCGTGTGGTTCATTGATCACGCCCACGTATTTATAATAAGAGCTCCTGAGACAAGAGACAATGGAGTTATTTTGGGAATCAAAACAATCGTCAAAGCAATTGATGAAGTATGCCAAGAAGTAGAAGTGCAAGTATAATAAATACGTGTATTTTTAGATTGATCATTTCTTGGTTACTTGTGAAATTAGTCAACTTGTTCGTCAACCCGCATTCTGTTAAAAATGTACCGCGAAGTGTCATATCGGTACAATGAAGAACAACAAGAGCGGAGAAATGTTATTATTAATGATCTAGACGTTAATCAAGTTACCGATAATTATTATACAAAAATAAATGATCATACGGGACACGTCGATAATGTATTTTGGAAAGTAAGGGGTAACATTGTAGAATTTACAAAAGACGCAGAGGGTATATATGTAGAGGTTTGTATCATACAAAAACATCGCAGTTAACATTCAAGTTACCAAGCACAATTATACCTACTGTTTCGTGTCACAAACACTATGGCGAATACTATTTCTGGATTGCAACCTCGTTAAACACTTTAACAAGAGTTAGATTCTCCGATGTAAAAAGCTACAGAAAGGAATGGCACCTAAGAAACTCAAGTACCTTGTTAAAAACAGCAATGAGGAACAATGATAACATAACAGTATGTTTACACGACGATTAATCTGACCAATGTATAGTGCGTCACTGCCATCAATCACGGTCAATGTGCTGTGGGTACAAAATCAGGCCAGATCGTAATAGTGAAGGTGTTGGACGATGCGCAACAAATGTTGTGTGAGGAAGTCAATCTCATCAGCAGTTGGAGCGGTTGGTTATCCAGCATCTTGTCAAAAAAGCAACAAAAAGCAAAAATTGTTTCGTTAATACATCACAGCAACAATATATTCGCACTGAGCAAAGATGCCTACCTTCGCGTATACTCTGCCACATCAGGAGAATTACACTGCGAACTTGACCTCAGCGACGTCAACCCAGACTCACAAACATTAAAACACATCAAATATCCACAACGTCCCATGCGCTTCGCACAACAACAGTCAAATACATTCCTCGTCGTGAGTTTGATCGATGCACGCAGAAAGATAAGTCAGTTCAAATCACTCATGTTGGAGTCATCATCATTCGATAACAAGATATCGCTGACCTATGACGTGAGGAGCAAGATTGCACCAGAGCCAGAAGTGAGCGACTACATGATACATCAAGGCAATTTATACACCCTATCAAGAATACACGACGGATCCTATTCGTATCATGTGGGTCCATTCCTATCAGATGCAGTCAAACCACCAGGACTCTTACATTCGCTTCAACCATCATGGACCAAAGTGCACACGCATCACGACGATCTAATGCGCCAATACGCAAATGTGATCGAACAAGACGTCGCGGACAAGCTACCCCAACACTTGAAATGTTACCTCAATACACAATTAGGATTGGAACAAGACGAAACATTATCAAGTCAAGATCACATTGCTGAATGGAGGATCCAAAACTATCCCCTCGGGTTCGCACTAGTAGACGATCTGGTCTGTGCGCTACGCGTCAACAGCATCGACACCATTCGTTATGGAGATGTGATCGAATGTTGCTACCTGCCCAACCAAATCAATCAAAAGTGGGGAACGTTCATGTACTTTATGGGAAAGGAAGAAAAGAAGGATGCCATCGCTGACATGTTACATTTGACGACCACCATTAGAGAATTGAAAGAATCCATTCCGGCCACACAATATTTGGAATTCATGAGCAGCATTCCATTGGCACAGCCACAACGAATATTGAACAATGCAAAAAAGATGATTCAAGGAATCAAATTCAGCACCCAACAACAGCAATTGGATCCACGTGCTCACGTGAGAGGTTATGGATTGTTGATCGAACTGTTGGAGAGAGCGGATCATGACGTGGGCGATTCTCAAATCACCTTCGAATCTGGAATGGATGCAATCACCAAGGTACCATCGCAATACGCCACCAACATTTGCCTTCAATTCATATCCACTCGATTCGAATGTGCCATGGATTTGTTATTTTATTGCATTCAAATCAACAACATGAAGTGGTGCGACAAGATGATTAACATTGTTCAAATGTTGGGATTGATGAATTGGTTACAATCACAATCGGTGATGCAACAATTGATTCGTCACTACCAATCCAATCACTTGTATGGAGAATCGTTTATGGAATTGTTCAACAAGAGACCGGAATCCATTCACCTATCGGACCCCCATCACGTTGCACTGTTCATGTGCATAAAAACCATTTCTTACATTTGGAGCGTTATGGACGATGACAAGATCAATGCCATCGAATTTGCAAATTTATTGCTCGAATGGCAACAATTCGAAACGCTTCAATATTACTGCACCGTGTTGAGCGGTCAAATTCCACATTTGAATTACTTTATTGCCATGTGTCACTTGCACAGCACTCACAACATTCGCAAGGCCAGAGATTATTTTGTGAATTGTGGATTGGCCATTGCTCACGTGGATGGATTGTTCCATAGCTTGGTGGCATCAAGAAGAATTCTATCGCTGGTGTGCCCTCAATCCAATGCCACCGTGATCGAATCCATGCTCAAGGAACCACTGTTCCACTATTACAACAACCTTCGATTATTGGTGGCCAAGCACCCTGATCTGGTGATTGATTTGGTGAATTTGGCACTGGGCGAAGAATTGATCGATAGCAATTTGCAGGACGAATTGGACGCGCTGCAATCAGTGCTGTTCAATCTATCCCTCACTCTTCAACGATACGATGACGCCTATGTGGCACTGGTCAGCAACGAAAATCAAGAAAAGAGAATGAGCGACCTGCGTCGATTCATCATGCACGTGTGCGACAAGAAGAGCGTTCACTATTTGGTGGATCTACCCTTCTTGAACATGCAGGAGCAAGTGTGTGATATTTTGAATGAATTAGCACGATGCACCGATGCACAACATCATGCAACAAGGTACTTTGATGCACTGATTGGTTGGTATGGTGCTAGAAGCGACCATGCCAATGCAGCAAAGAGTGCATGGGAGTGCGCCCATCGATTAAAGAGATCGGAGGCAAGCATGCAGAATCAACAGGACTATATCAAGAGCGCACAATCAAGAATCAAATACTACTTGATTGCCATTCATTGCTTGTGTCAACAATATCAAGATGGATCATCATCATCATCAACAACGACATCTCCTCCATCCATCATGTGTCACGTGGAGACTAGAAAGAGAAATCGTCAACATTTGGATTCGAATGCATCATCCAACGATCGAATCATATCGCTCAATCAAATACAGGGCGAGTACTTGTGTGCGGTGGCCAGTCTAGAATTGTGTGAAAAATCAAAAAAGATGTTTGATTCCAATCCAAGCGATTTGGTGGTATTGTTATCGGAGCACTTGTTGTTACAATCTGCATTTGATATTGCTGTTCATTATTCATTAGATATGAATGTCATCTTTTTATCCATCACCAACCAATGCATCATTGCCCACAGCGATCATGATGATCCATATGATTTGATTCGTGATGAATTTTTAAATCATGACGACGACGACGATGATGACAGCGTTGATTCGCAACATGACGCAAGTCAATTGTGGTGGAATGTATTGAAAAAGTATTTGAATCGTTACGATCAAAATGCAACATGTGCATCGCTGTGCATTGGTGTGGTGTTGGATAAGAGCGATCAAAAGGTACCACAGTGGTTGGTTGATTTTTGTTTGCAGAGAAATGTGGATGCATTGATTCGTGTTTACATCAAGTATGGATTGTTTGCAGAGTGTGTTGATGTTTGGATCGGATTGAACAGGGTGGGAGTGAGCTCCACGTTGATTGATTATTTATATGCCATGTTGGTTGCAGAATCGAAAAGCGATAATCATGGAATCAAGAAGAGAGCTGTTGATTATTGTAGAATGCTAAAGCAATAAATGATTGATTCATCATGTTTTTTGTAATTGATTAAAGAGCTCAATTCACGGTTGCCATATTTGTAATTGGGCCATTCAAGAGAAAATGTCCGTGACCTATAAATTAGATTTGACTTCTACAGTAGATTTTCAGAAACAATGAGGCGTTGTTTACAGGTATTGGTAGCTGCGATAGCTATTGTGTGCACTACGGTTCATGCGGGAGCACCACAGAGCAGCATCGATTACATGAAAACCATCATGGTGCCTAATGCTACCTCTCCGGGATGTGTTTCGTTCTCTCCTTTTGTGAATGGTCTGAATCCTAATTGGCTACCTAACCCAGACGATGCCATCATCACCACTCTACTCACAAACCTCGTCACACAAACACCATTTCGTTGCATCATGACTTATGACATGTCAGGAGTTCATACGAGTGTAATAAGAATCGCTAAGCAGTTGGGGATCAAAGTGCTTGCTCACATTTACATTCATGATAACTTTGAAATTCATAACATTCAGGAGGCGATTGCTAATGCAAACACTTACAGAGATACAATCTTTGCAATTAGTTGCGGAAGTGAGGTGGCTTATGACACAAATAATTTGACCCAGACGGCTGTTACAGTAAGGAGTTGTGTAGATCAAATGAGAGCAGGAGGCGTAATACAACCCATAGGCTATATTGACGTCGACATTGTTTGGTGCAGTGGTGTTGAGACGCCCTGTGTATCACCATATACTGCAGTGTCTGATTATGTGGACTTTATTGGTTTGGATTCTTTCCCTTGGTGGCAAAACACTTATTCCAAGGCCTATCCTTGCTTCAACCACACCAACGCCGCTGAGCAAACCATTTACAGATTGGGAGTCATTTCGAAGCTTTATCCCAACAAACTAGTTGCACTTACAGAATATGGATGGCCAGGTTCCAACGGACCCAATATTCTTTCACAAGCAAATGTTTATAACGGACAGCAATGTGGTATTGCCAACCCTGATAATCAATACTCGTCCAACCAAGAAGTTATCCAATTGTGTGCTGATTATGGCTTGGCTTGCAATTTATTCTCGAGCTTCAATGAACCTTGGAAGGCTGTCGATCAACAAGGGGTTCATCATCCCTACGACATCAACAACTTTTGGGGCTTCTGTAACGGAACAGCTCAAGGAAACTATCAATGCTCGAGAGTTCCACAAGGACGTGCGCCAAGACCTAGACCAACAACTACTCAAGCACCCACAACTCAGCCACCAACCCGCAATTGCTGGACTTGCCCAAGTGGTTGGAAACACTGGTGGGATGTTGGTATGTCAGCTCCTGGTAATGGAGACCAGTGTCAATGCATTCCCATGACACCAGAGGCTCAACAATCAACAACACCTGCACCAACCTCTCCATCCGCACCAGCTACAGCTAAACCAAAATGTTCCCCTTGCAGTGTTGGTTATCATTATTGGTTCTATGAGGGATATTCAGCCCCTCCAAATGGCAATCCATGCCAATGCGTTCGCTGTAGGTACAATAGAGGTATTCGATCACTATCTTCCCTATCTTCAAAATGATGAAAATGTTCATCCATCCATGTTCAATTTTTAAAATATCACACCATTAAACAATTATATTAATCAATAAAAACCATCTATTATTTAAAATTGATTGCAACTCTGACAATTAGTATCTTGGCTCCTTCTGCAAACTTTGCGCTCTTCAATGACAGTTACAACGTTTAGGATTACAATATATGAAGTTGACGGAGACTGCCTTCCTTTATTCAATCCTTTTTTTGACAGGAGCAGTATTCTTCTTGGATGCGATTTATAATTTGATACAAGAGTCAAGCGACCTACCAAATGACAAGATTGTGGAGGCTCTAATTGTGTTCGTTACCAATCTCACAGCCGTTCCACCACTAATTGGTATTATTAGAAAAGGGGCGTATGTTGAGGGCATTATTGGATTTATGAGTCTTGTAACATCCATATTTTATCACGTCTGTGACTCTACAGGTATTGAAGTTTGGAACATGAACGCTGGCAATTGGCACAGATTAGACAATGTATTCGTTATACTTGTTGCACAAGAGATTGCGTACTTTTTGACATTCGCTTTAAAAATTGAACACACCGCCACACGGTCTCTTCCACTCGACACACCATCCCACTCTAACTACCAACAACATTTTGCGCACGAACAGAGAGTAGTGGTTTTGTTCCGATGGCTTGGCTTGACATTCTGCCTTGTGTGCCAAGAGAGGGCACCATGGAATGTAGTTTTCACTATTTTGCCGATCATAATAACAGGGTTTTTGGCTTTTTTGAGGATGAAGCTATTTGTTCGATATGATCTTCGACCAGAGTTCGACCCGCGTAGCATAAAGATAGGATTAGTCTTCGCCTTCATAGCAATATTCTTCTTTGTGCTTGGGTTAGATGATAAACATGACTACTTGAGAGCGAAACATGGAGTTTGGCACGCGATGTTAGGGTTTGCACTCTATTTCTTGTTTAATAGCAGAGAAATAACATCAAAAAAATTGATTGATTAAAAAACAATTCTGAAACTTTTATCGAAATGTTGAACACACTTTTTTTGTAACCTGTCAACCAAAAATGAAAACTGTCTATAACACCCAGGAGCCTTATGGCTTTGACGAAGGTTACAAACAAAGAAAGCCATACCGTTCTTTCAATCCCCCAGGTACAGTACTTGGAGGTAGAGCTCCTGGATTCCAAAATATTTGGCAAATTATCGGACAAGGTATTGCGATATACGGTCTTGTGACATTCTCGGTGTGGGCATACAGAAACCAACTAAGCCCATATTACCGTGACAGCGTCAGACCTTACTTTATTAGATACGGAGACTGTAAGTTCCAAAACAAGAGTTTACTTTTAACATTTTAGACTTGAAGAAGGAGTGGGATCAGAGGAATGATGGAAATAAATACTCAATAGCACCTGTTGCCAAACCAATACCAAAGGATTTGTAAAACTAAAAATGGGACGAAGGCGTTAATAAAAATTTCAAAATAACCTTTTGTGCAAATTGTTACGAGCATTCTTTATTGGAATCAACTGGGACGAGCTTGCTACATTCTCTCAAATTCATCAAAAGGCAAAGTACATCTTCGTTTAACATGATACTTGTTCCGCCCACCAACGTACAACTCCAATGCAACATTAGATCCATTAGTGGAAGTAAACAACTTCCATTCCGCTTGCTGATTGATTAATTACACAATGATGAATGTGAGATGCTCCTGCATGACTGGATCCTCTTGATTATATTTAAGTTGTTATTTATAAATTTAGTATTACAGAGATTGAAGTTCTTGCTCGAAGTCTGTATCATATACCTTTTCTTAAGATTGCTTTTCTGCGTGTATTACGTGTATTAGAAATTTAAAAGATGAAAACAAGTCATGCAAACAATGGTGAATAAGGTTGTCATGTTTTTCTTACAAAAATTTTAACAAAATGTCACCACCCACCATGATCGATATAACGAACGATGACGACGAAGAAATGAAAAAAGCGATAGCAATGTCGTTGATGGATCATCCTGTTCAAAACGACACAATTGAAGTCCTTGATAATTCAAACGACGAAGACATGCAGAGGGTCTTGATGGAGAGTGCTAAGGAATGCATGTCACTGGAACCAATCATGATGAATAATTATAACCAGATATCGAATAACAACCCCGAATTACTGAAAAGAGCCGGCGAGGAACCAGTTGGACTGTCAAATGTAGGAAATGTTTGTTACTTAAATGCACTTCTGCAAGTATACAATAGCGTTCCACTACTACAAAAAATAGTTTTAAGTCACAGACCCCCTATTGAGAGCGGTAGCGTGGAAAGTGAAAAGATGGACACAAGTCCAGACAACATCAACCCACCTTTACCTGTAATCCCACCTGTGGTTCGTCCAGACAAAGCCCAGGACAAAAAGCATTCTGTAGAATTCTTAGATAAACTCCAACAATTATTTGCCTTACTAGCTCTTAGCGACTGGAAACACGTTAAACCCAACATTCTTCTTCCATCCATCAGAGACTTAAACGGCAATGTTTGGAAGATTGGAAACCAGGAAGACATTAGCGAGTTTAATGACCTATTCATGCACAGACTAGAAGATGGCGTCGACAAGGAGGATGCATCGTTGATTCATGACTTGATCTACGGGCAGCAAGTAGTGAACATTGAAACTTATGAAGAAGATGGATCCAAGGTATCCATCAATAAGGAAGAACACTTCTCAAACTTGGGACTGCCACTGAGGGCATGCGATTCGAAAGATGAAGAACTCAGCATATATGATCTTTTGGAAAGACACTTTGTGGACGAATTCATAGAATACAAGACACCAAAAGGACGCGCAGCAAAGGATGCAACCAAGAGCGTATGGTTAAAAAAACTTGCCCCCGATGCTAATGATGCTTGCAGGCCGCGTCTCATTCGACAAGGACATGAAGTCCTCGCTCAAAATGCAAGGCAACATTAGCATCCAAAAGGAAATATACATGGATCGCTTCATGCTCGACAATGAACAAGACACGAAGCAAATCAGAGCAAAGATACGAGACATTCAAGAAAACATCAACAACATTGAACAAACCATTAATCAAATCAAAAACTACAATGGAAGCGGAATAGGAATCGATGCTGCGTTGGAAGTGGTCGGTAAATACTTTTTCGATCAATATCACAACGTACCCACCAACTCCAACAATAAACGACCCGATCAAACCACCTATCAAAAAGTTCAAAACGAATTCCTACACGTCACCACCCAAATCAAGAATTACACATTAGAGATGGATCATTTGAAGAAACAATTATCGCTGGCTTATTCCGATACGACGACCGTCAATCACCTAAAATATGATTTACATGCAGTGGTGATGCATTCCGGTCAATCAGCAGTGAGCGGTCACTATTGGGCCTACGTACGTGATTATCACTGCGAACACGGCGATCAATGGATCAAATTCAACGACCACATGGTGACCACGCAACAAGATGCAGTGGTGCAAAAGGACGCCCAACAAGGATCTGTATATTGCTTATTCTACTTGGATCGATCAAAGATTGATACGCTCAAATTATCAAAGCAGCAAGTCAAGGAAACCATACCTAATCATGTAATGGACATGGTTGAAAAGGATAATTTACGATTAAAGAGAAAACAACAAGATTACGGAAAGAGAATGCAATCATTCTTGAGCGAATTCAAAAAGACTAAAAATGAACAATTGGACAGGGCCAATAATCCGTTCGGTCATGGAAGTCATGATGCCATGCTCAACGATCATCGACTACGACACGAATCAATCTTCTTGTACAACATTGATCAAAAATCATTGGCTGATTCCATCTTGTTCAAACAAGTATATAAACAATTCATCCAATCTGAATTGGATGCCAACGTGTCGGATGGTAATTATCATGCACTGCGTGAATATTTGCAAGATAAACCTGACGATTTGGAATTGTTGCAAAATGCAATCAACGTGAACCAAATTGATTTGGATCAATCGAGCATTCATTTTGATAATTTCAGATTGGCAGCACAGGCGTCCTTGTTGGCACTCAAGGAAATGAACAGGAGGAACTATATCCCTGCTATTCATTGCTGGGGAGCGTGCCTTCGTGTTCAAAATTTATTAAAGGATCGCAAGTTGAGAGTGCCTCAATATCAAGAGTATTTTGACTTTGCAACGTGCAATCAGATTCATAACATTGTATTAATGTGTAAGAATCACGTGAGCGATGAATGTCGTGTTCAGCTCACTCATTGCGTTGCTGCGTTGATTACTTATGGAGGGCCGAAGAGTATTTCTAGTTTGTATAGCGAGTTTAATGGTAACCTGTACTCTTATAATCATCAACTTCGTGACATTTTGAGACCTTTGTGTAACTATCTTTCTGCAAAGGACAAGAATCCAACAAGAGTGATTCACTTAAAGTGGGAGATTGATGATTCCAAGGTGCCATTGGTTCCATCATCACAAATGGATTTTGGAAAGTTTATAACGGAGAGGTATAATGAGGTGAAAAAGATGAAGGAGAATTATAGCTCGGAAATAAATGCATTAAGGGGGTTTTATTAATTAGATTGTGATTTTGTAGCTCCGCATGTGCTGCGTAGGGGAAATGATGGTAGGTATCCGTTATCTGGATAGCATAGATTGTCTAGGTCTGACGTTTGTTTTTTGAGCATGGCCTTTTTAAATGATGGCGATAACTCTTCTTCTGCTTCTTCTGCCCTTTTATCCATCTTTTTTAGAGGAAATCTTGGCGTAAATGTGTCGACTGGTGGTGGTTTTGGTCTACTTCGAGGAGTTTGTGGTGATGTTTTTAAGAGTTCCATGTTTTTTAATGTATTCTCCATGTTTGCTCTGCTTTTGATAGTATATATTTTTTCAACTCTGCGCTTTCTGGTATCTGGTGTGATGTCTTTTAATGAATCGTCGAAGAAGAATAGATGCTTCATGTCTGCATGCTCGGGAGGGTCACTTCTTGGCGAGCAATTTGGGTAGTACTCTCCTAAATCTTCTTTGCACTTTGTCAGAATTTTTGGCAGCTTGACCTTTTTGCGATTAGTTGGAGAAGAAACTACTTTATCATCGAAATATCTGGCCTGCTCTATGTGAGGCATCAATTATTTTGAGCCCTGAATATGATTTAAAAGTATAATCGGACTTTGCACTACAAACCCAAACGATGGGCCCAATGCATCCATAATTGTATAAGACACGTTACAAAATTATTCACATGAAGGACACCAGTTTCTTGCGCTTTGTCGACTTGAGAGATAATTATCAGGATAAAAAACTTCAACAAGCTTATCTAAAGGTATTCTACGAGAATATTCTACAAAAGTACTTTCCAATAGAAGATGAATTAGACCCAATTGATGTGCTTGATAGAGGACTACATTCTGACTTGGAAGATCCAATATTACCAGAGTTACATGTTTGTCTTGCTTTGGATGTGCGAAAAACAGAACAAGATAATGAAGGTTTGAAGCGAATTGCAGGTGGGGCTGTTTTTGAATATTATAAAATGAGTAACTGCACGCTGTTGTCATATTTTGTAGTAACGGATGAGTATCAAAATCTAGGACTTGGTCGTGAGCTTGTGAATCGTGCGTACAAAATCTCGGAGGATGTGTCTGAGTTGTATAAACAAATGGATTATAGAAACAACACTGTTAAATCCATCATGCACTCCATCAGCGATACCTTGAATTTTGACCAAGTAGTAACAGAGGAGCTCAAAAACCAATTTCAATTTATAAATGAGTACATCAAATACACTTACAGCGATCCAATCAAAGATGAATTTTACTTGTTCGTAGCGGAGACTAACGCGGTGGGTGTTAGCGACGGAATCATGGAGTCAGAGGATAGACATAACATTATGCACAGAATAGGGTTCAGGTTGATTGACTTTGAATACATCCAACCCCCTCTCAGTGAATCTCAAAGTCCATGCGCAGACTTGCTCTTACTAGCCCTCCAAAACAAAATGATACCGAAGGATCAAGTTACAGGGAGACGATACGTTCACACCAATTTATTAAAGTGTTTTATGCTAGAATTTTTATACTCAGTGTTTGAAAACATGGATGGTGTCAACGACGATTATTTACAACATGTGTTGGATGATCTGCATAGTAGAGGACAAAGAATATTTATGGACCCTGAACCTGCGCTTCCATGGATGAGGAGAACTAATTGGAGACAAAAAGGGCTTCCTCCTTCTAAATTATAAACTTTTTTTAAATCAATATCTGTTTTGTTCTTCATTTCACATCAGCAATTGAATCTTTTGACATCTATTGTAAAAAATTGGAACTTTCATACAAACAAGAAATGGAGGAAAAGGACAGAGCCAATCAACTATATAAACAGAAGCAATATTCTGAAGCGATTGTGGAATATAACAAGGCGATATCTAAAGGACTACCAGCAGATGAATTGATAAAAACGTATAATAACATTTCTCTTTGCCATCAGATCCAAGTATGCTTGACACATCACATGCATCAACTAACAATAAGAACAATCATCCAGAGGCGATTGAATCATCAACTCAAGCAATCTCACTAAACCCCAACCTTGGTAGATCATATGAAAGAAGGGCTAAAGCTTTCCAACAAAGTGGGAAACTTGATGATGCATTTCTTGACATTATACAAGGTGAAGTAAGGGATCCCAATCACAAAGCACTAAGTGCAATGAAGGAGGAGTTTTATAAAAAGTACAACTATCTAGACCTAAACGACCTGATCAAAATGTACTCATCAATAACTTCCGCCTACATTGTCTCCACAAGGGTCATAAAAAGGATTGAACAAAAGAAACACCACGATGTATGGGAGATGGAGGACTACTTTGACGCTGCTAACGAGGATCGTAAATTTGACGTGCCATGTCCGCCACCATCATTCTTAACCAACGAACAACTTATAAGTCAAGCAAGAGACAGCAGGCTCAATCTAAAATCAAAACATGCCAACAATCCAACTCACACCTTTCAAACCGTAATAGACGAGGAACAAATCGTTTTTAATCTATACAACAAGTACGCACAAGGAAGCATCAGACCACAAGGCCTATCCAACGTGTCATTTTCAAATGCTGTCCATGCCCTACTTAAAAAGAACAAGAACGTTCAAATCAAGTTCTTATGCGAGAAAGATTTCAAGTTGAAAACCATCAAGGATTGTGGAATCAAGTTTGGAGCTGTTCGGTGTAAAAGCATTACTTGGCATGGAATCGCTTTTGGTAATGTGGTGGTTCGTGACTATGATCCTCATGTTTGGTGTTTATTCAAGAGCAACGAGGATGACTACGAGTTGAACGTGGATTTGATGTGCGCACAATTCGATCACTATTCGTACCTCCGAAACACACATTTCCAAGTGAGATTATTTGACTCTGAAACGTTAAGTCAAGAGAGGAGCTTAAACATTGAGTATTCAGACTATCAAGGTTTATACAAGGAAAGCTCGAGGAGGGAGCCACTGTGGGGAGTTCAACTCAAAGAATTTGCCAGCGACAAGTATGAAAGGGAATTGGATAATCAAGTTGCTAGAGTTATTTATAATAGAATAAGTCAAAAGTTTATGAAGCATCTTCAAGATGTGGGATTCGTGCCCAGACCAAAAATGTTTTAAATTATAAACGAATCCATTTACTTTTATTGATTGTCTTCTTTACAATTCTGTACGTTAAGGATATTCTTCTTTTTCTTGGTATAACATCTCCAATCTTGATGTCTTCGAGTTGATCCAGGTTTAGAATGTTTTGTTCCTGATTGATGTGAATATGATCTTGGAAATCTATATCATGAAGATACTTGTCAAATATGTCCTCCGTGAAAATGAGCATGGATCTTGGTTCCAAATAAACAGAGAAGGAGTGTTCTTTTTCATCTTCTTTTCTAAATGATATAATGATTCCACTCTCAAGGCTCAATATACATACTATGGGCTCATATACAGGTCCATCTTTGTGTGCCATGATTCCTTGCTGTGACTCATACTCATTGATCAAAACATGATTAGGATACCTTTCTTCTCCAAAAACCTTCCATTGTTTCACGAGATCGTTTGATACTGAAGATAGCCATTTCGGTAAAGGGTATGCGATCATCCCTTTTTCGTGCGGTATACCTCCGTGATTCTGTAATCGTCTGTTTGATAATTGGGTCCATTTTACTTCTTCTTGGTTGTAGATATTTTTAATTAATTCTTCATGTTCCTTGGCTGTTATAAAATCCTGAATGTAGAATACCGACTTTTCATCTCCTAGCTTGTAATGCTTCAGTTGTTCGTTTTCGCTCATGTGAACATTTACAAAACTTTTATCAACCAACTCACATAATGGCAGGAAAGGACGGAGGAAAGAAGAAGCCCTTAAAGAGTAAGATTTGTTGAGTTATTATCTAATGTTTTCTATAGAGGCCAAGGGTGACGACAAAGTTGAAACAGACGAGGATCTCGCGTTCAAAGAAAAGCAGAAGGAACAACAAAAGGCTCTTCAAGATTTGAAGGCAGGTATTAAAAGCGGAAAACCCATGGGTACCGGAGGAATGAAAAAGAGCAAATAAACATCATTCTTGTACTTTCGCCTTCGTTTCAATATTCACACTCCAAACTACAATAGTTTCCATCTAAATTTAACAAGAATAATCTTATGCAATAACCTCTAAATGATCTTGAGAAAAGAAGCGATGGCAATACAATACTGTTGCCGGCGAATTGCAAAGTAAACCCTAATTATTATTAGAAAATAAAACTAAGCCTTCAAATTACACATCCTCTTCCATCATGGCATCAAGCAATAGTCAACTAATAAAGTTGACTGCTTAAAACAAATGAGGAGAGAGGTACTGGTATTGCTCCTGTTCGCCGTTACAGCATATTGCAACTTTTTAGTTTTTAATGTTCAAAAGAAATACAAAAGAGATGATGATGTAGAAGTTAAAACAAGAAAAATATCATCTGTTCATAATGTGCCTTTTGATTTTTATTCCCTCAAGTACTGTAGACCAGATCCCCTACTAGACACCGCGGAGAACTTTGGTGAATTATTATTTGGTGATCGCATTCAAAACTCAGTGTTTGACGTAAATGAACTTTTTGTTGCAATCAAATTTAAAGTCTATATAGATTAAATTCTTACAAGAAGTATCTTGTAAGCTTGTTACAGAAGAGAAGAACGTAAACTGCCCCTCATTGGGCGCCGCAGATGTTAATGATTTTATCGAAAAAATCAAGGACGACTATAACGCACAACTCATCGTTGACAACCTTCCAGTTGCTAACCGCCAAGATCCTCAAAGTTGCGGAAGCTTACCCGGCAGCAGCAGTACTTCAGAGCAAGACGAAGAAGGCAACATTGTCTACTCCAGGCCTGATGGTTACCCAGTTGGTTGCACATCGGAACCCAGATCGGAGGATGAACAAAGGCCAGGTTCGTTCTACGTAAACAACCACTTGTCCTTCACCATCAAATACCACAAATCAAAGCTGGACGACGATTCCTACTTTGTCGTTGGAGCGGAGGTCATACCCAGCAGCATCCAACACGAACCAGGAATGTGCAACCCATCTAAACCATTACCAAAGTCAGTCAAGTACATGGAAATATTCCAGGACAAGAGCGTGGACATTCCATGGTCCTACTCTGTGAGATTCGAAGAGAGCGACATTCAATATGCATCCAGATGGGACGCATACATGAATGCCGACTCGAACTCTGACGACTACAAGATCCACTGGTTCAGCATCATCAACTCCATGATGATCGTCTTGTTCTTGACTGGTATGGTGGCCATGATCTTGTTGAGAATCTTGAGAAGAGACATTATGAACGATTCGTTGGAAGTGGCCGACGAAGAGGATCCAACCGTTGTCGACGAAACTGGTTGGAAATTATTGCACGGAGATGTGTTCAGGGCACCACCTGCAGCCACATTGCTAAGCATCATGGTTGGAAGCGGAATTCAATTATTCGCCATGAGCATCTCCACTCTCGTGTTGGCCTTTTTGGGATTCTTGAGGCCTCAAGATCGTGGAGGCTTTGCCAACGCAGCAGTCATTCTGTTCTTGATGACTGGAACATTCTGCGGGTACTATTCGTTACGCTTCTACAAGACATTCGACGTCGGCACCAGCTGGAAGACTGTGGCCGTGTTGAGCGCAGTCTTTTTACCAGGAACCATCTTCTCTGCCTATCTATTCGTCGATTTTATCATGGCAGTGTTCCCACAGTCATCAATTGCCATTCCATTCTTGAGTGCCCTGTGGATCATGTTCTTGTACGTGAGCGTTTCTCTACCGTTGGTATTTGTGGGTGCTTACTTTGGGTACAAGAAACAAGCCATCGAACACCCCACGCAAATCCATCGCCTACCAAGACAAATCACTCACAGCCCAGCCTTCTTGAAGCCATGGGTCAGCGTGTTGATTGGTGGCATCCTGCCATTCGGAGCAGTGTTTATAGAGTTATACTTTATCATGAGCAGCGTCTGGCTCAGCAAATTCTACTACGTGTTCACCTTCTTGTTTGTGGTGTTTAATATTTTGGTGTTGACCAGTGCAGAGATTACCGTCGTGTTGACCTACTTCCAACTGTGCAACGAGGATTACCGATGGTGGTGGAGATCTTATTTGAGCGCTGGAAGCAGTGCCCTGTACTTGTTCTTGTACTCTGTGTTTTATTATTCAAGCATGAACATTACCAACGTCAGCATGACCATCTTGTATTTTGGATACATGAGCATCGCTTGCTACATCTTCTTCATATTGACTGGAACGATTGGATTTTTGGCAAGTTTCTTCTTTGTGAGAAGAATTTATGGATCAATTAAAGTAGCGTAAATAAAAAATTATTTAAAAGAGGCATTTTATTCGCTTGTGACCTTGTGGATGGCTTGTGCGACTGTTTTAATGTTCTTTGTGTTTAAACCAGAAATGCTCATCCTTCCATCTTTTGTCATGTAAATGTTTTGTTCCTTGATCAAACGTTCGACTTGTTCTGGGGTCAATCCAGTGAATGCAAACATGCCGATTTGGTCGGTGATGTGCGACCAATCGCGCTTGCTTCCTGCTTGGTGTAGTTCGTATACTAGTGCTTCTCTGCTCTTGCGGATGCGGTCGGCCATCTCCTTGACATCGACGCGCCATTGTTTTAGTAGGTTCTCGTCGTTCAACACGGTGCTGACGACGCGTGCACCAAAGATTGGGGGACTAGAGTACATGGCACGGATGATGACTGCGAGTTGACTCGTGACGGCTGTTGCCTCTTGCTTGCTGCCAGTGACGACGTGTAGCGCACCAGTTCTCTCTCCGTACAATCCAAAGTTCTTGGCATAACTTTGAGTGACGATCACTTGGTGTCCATCCTCCTCAACAAAGTAGCGATACGCCCATGCATCATCGACTTCGTTTCCGGTTGCGAATGCTTGGTATGCGCTGTCAAAGAAGACGACCAACTCGCGATCCTTGCAGGCCTTGGAGACCTTCTTCCATACTTCGCGTGTTGGGTCGACACCGGTTGGGTTGTGGGCACATGCGTGGAGCAAGATGACGCTACCTTTTGGCATCTTCTCGATGGCAGCCAAAAAGCCATCAGCTGCTAATCCACCGGTCTTGGCATCAAAGTATGGGTACTTTTTGATGCGTCCGTTGAATCCGGCATCGTTGAAGATGCTGTTGTGGTTGCCCCAGGTTGGGTCTGGGAAGTAAACTTCAGTGTCTTTTGGTAAGAATTTGTTTAGGAAAGCAGCGGCAACGCGGAGGGATCCAGTTCCAGATAAAGTTTGAACTGTGGCGATGCGATCATCTTGTTCTTGATTCTTTGGATCAAAAGCGAATTTCTTAGATCCTTTGCAGAATGAAGCAACACCGGTGACTGGTGCGTACTCGTGATCTAACTTCTTTTCGTATAGAATCTTTTCAGCTTCTCTGATTGACTTTAATACTACTGGTTTGCCATCGTCATCACGGTAAACACCCTCTCCTAACAAGATTTTGTTTGGGTTGGTATCGGCTTGGAAAGCGATGGTTAGTTGTTTGATCGCATCTAATCCAATAGGTTCAATGCTCTTCCAAGGCTGGGAATTCTGTAAGTTTTGGGTGACAGCAAAAGTGCGTAATTGAGTACGTGGTACGAATGAGGCTGCCTTGCGGACGAACATTATAATATGACGTGTTTGTTTGGTAAAAAAGTTGACCGGGATTTATAACTGTGCGCAAGGCTGTCGGAGATAAATTGATTAAACAGTAGATAGGGGAATATCAGAATTAAACTTCCTGTGACAATGAACATACATCCCAGATGAAAACATAATGAAGTGTTATGTGCATCAGAATAACGAAAATGATAGCTGTGGGATTTGAACCCACGCCCTTTCGGACATGAACCTGAATCATGCATCTTAGACCACTCGATCAAGCTACCGCAGTAAAGAGTTGATTTATGATCGATGTATGAGAGTAGTTTACGTTATTTAAATGTCTATTATTTGATCATTGTTTAGATCACGTAATTTGATTTTGTGATGGCTTCATGGTATCTATTTTTAAATGATGCAAACTATCAATTATACGACACCAAACCAGAACAAAACTGGAACATCACTTACGAATTAATTGCTCCTTCCTATTCAATATATTAGATCCTATTTAGATCTTGATTCAACATGGCGTGTACTGCTTCATAACATATTTATATGGATTAAAGCCACCCTTTTAGGTGTATTTCAGTCTTTTAAATAAAGTAAATTCCAAAATATTTGATAATATAACAATGAAAGAAAATTGTACTTCACTTCAAAAGAGACTTCATACCTCAGACCGTTATGTCATCGAATTTGACTTATTGATCGAAGATGCAGAAGCAATGAAGCACTTCTCAGTGTATCTAAGTAAATCACTCAATCTAGAAGGCTTCATGTTCCTACACAAATTGAAGACGATAAAATCGCCCTTGACTAGCCCTCAAGAGAAGGTGTTTGCTATAAAGGAGATATACTACACATACATCTCAATGGACGGTTACAACACCATAAATATTGATGACAAAACTCGTCGGTTGATAGAAAGTGACATCAAACAATCAAACCAATTATGCACTGATGAATTAGTTGTCGACTTTGATATATTCGTTAGAGCAGAAAAGGTAGTTATGAAGGAACTAAAGGAGGATGCATTCCCAAGATATATAAGAAGCGTTGAGTTTGCAGAGTTTCTTCACTCAAAGGGAGAAAAATACATTAAGAACATTTCAACAAACGCTTCTTTTAATGCCAGTGATGAAGTTGTATTTAGATCAAGTGACTTTAATAGTGCATTACTTACGGATAAGGACATTGAGTTTATTCTAAAAATCAACGATAACGACAAAGGATGGGTTCCTATGCGTTCTACTTCTGGTAAATTCATAGGATGTTACATTTCAAGAAAATTGCACCACTCCGGTGACATGATAAAGGGGTTAAGATTGTGCAAGTTCGTGGGCAATCTGCCATACTCTGCCGAGCACGTACTAAGGTCTATTACCTTGTTTAAAACTTCCAAAATTTATGACCGCAATCAAAAGGTATACGAAGAATTGGATTATGTCAAAACAAGCAGAAAAGGTGGCATACCGTTTTCCCTGTGCTATGCGTACTGGGAGGGAGTTCTCAACGTTCCACTGGTGAGAAGAAGAAAATGCATCCAAGTCTCCACGATAGTGTATGACACTGAAAGGAAGGCTTACATATGGTTTGGCAAGGTATGTTCTCATTTGCATTCACATCAACTTACATTTTTCTAGTCCACCAGAACAATTAACAAAAAGTTGGAATTAGCCTTGAATGCGAACAACAAGAGAAAAGAGGCAGAAGAGTTGGACTACCATTGGAGCTATTGCATCTATGAGACGGGTGAAGATGAGTGTAGATATGTGCACACGGTTTATGCAGACATCAAATTGAATAGTCTGGTTGATTCATTATTCAAAATCAACATGAAGAGAAGAGCAAAAGGTCTGCACGAGGGCTTCAGCAAGGTGTGTGACTATTGTCCAAGCCCAGGTGCAGCATGCAAAGGACAAGCCTATCTGCTGAGGACATTGGAAGACTTTAAAGCAAGATACATTCCACATTATGATTCAGTCAAGACTTGGAAAGTTTCGAGTGGATAAAATTTGTACTTTTATTTATTTTTGATTTACATTAATTCCTCTACTCCTTGCTCTGGTCAGCAGTGGCGTCAAGGATGGTTGTTGCTGTTCGTTCTGTATTTGATTGTTCGTGGAAATGATTGGCGGTGCCGCTCCTCCTCTTATCACTGTTCCTCTCGTCCTACTCATCCTCCTTCCATCCTGATCAGCAGCTGTTCTTGTTTCTTGTTCCATCAACAAGCGATTGGTCTGTATCACCTTGACCTCTCCCTCGCTTGGATCGACAATGTTTGATCGAAGAGGAGACACGTCTCTAGATGGGTCGATGATTTGTATGGATGGATCCATCACATCATTGTCGCTCACAGTACTGCCTGACCTAGCTTTGCTGGTAATGATTGCACGCTGTCGCTGCTTGGGTCGATTCGCAATGAGCTGATTGATTCGATCGATTTCTGATTGGTCATGATGGAGATCGCCATCATCGCTAGGTTGTGAGGATGATGGCATGGGTGGAATTGGTGGTGGTTTCTTTTGTGGTGGTGATGCCTTTAATAGTGCAGTCATTGGAGAGTCAGTGGTTGGAGAGATGGGTATGGATGCGGATGGTACTATTAGACTAGCAGGCGTGTTCATCAACCTTGTACCCCTTGATCTCCTGAGTAGAGCAGATGAACTTGGAATGGATTGATTCACATCATCATGATCGGCAGTGGTAGCAACAACAGAGGGGGGTGATGGTTTTGGTGGTTTTTCAGAGTTGATGAGTGGTGATGGTTGATTGATTGAAGTGGTGGTGGAGGGTGAAGGTTGACGTCTCGATATCATGATAGTACCTCTTGCTCTTTTGGGTTGATTGGATTCATCTGTTGCAATGGTTGCTGTGTTGGTTGAATCAACCACAGTAGCGACTGCATCTGGTGATTGATCAGTGGTGGTGGTGGTAATTGGTGTTGCTACATCACGTTTGGGAGGCGTCATGATGACTGTACCTCTAGTCCTCTTTGTAATGGATGATCTTACTTGATTGATTGGCTGTGATGTGGTGATTGGTATTGGAGTGGTATCGTCATTTACAGATGGTTGTGATTGATTTGTTGTTACAGTAGGTGCAGTAGTAGTAGATTGATTCTGTTGATCAACAGATGGTTGTGATTGTTCATTATTCATCACGTTAGTAATATCAGATGGTGGTATCACTACTGGTGGTGATGCTTGTTTCGTTTGATCATCAATAGATGTGGTATTTGATTGTGTTGTGGGTGATTGTTTTTCGATCGCTGGTGCAGTTGGAACCACCAATTGTTCTATAGCATTGATGATGGGTGGTGCTGTTGTGATTGGTTCTGTCACGATGGGAGTGGGTTCAGATGCAACTATTACAGGTTCTGTTACGATGGAAGGAGCAGGTTGAACTGTGGATTCTAATTTGGGAGGTGCAGGTTCAGTCACAACAGGAGCAGAATCAGCTACAGCAATAGTGGGTTCGAGTACAATGGGAGCAGTCTCAGCAACTACCACAGGAGTAATTTCCAATTGTTTAGGAGGTGTTTTCGCAATGGTTCCTCTTGATCTAGTCAATGCAGGTTCAGTTGCAGCAGGTGGAGTAACTACCACAGGTTCAGCTGTGATTGAAGGAGTAGCTTGAATCGAGGGATCTAATTGTTTGGGAGGTGTTTTTGCAATAGTACCTCTTGATCTAGTCAATACAGGCTCGCTCACAACAGGTGGGATGACTTGATCATGCACTGCCGATGATTCTGATTTGATATCAGGTGCACACGATGTAGAGGAATGATCTACTCGTGTCAACGATAACGTAGAAGATGATTCATCAACAATTGGTACGCTAGGTAATTGTTGTTCGCTTGATGAATCTTCTACGCGACTTGAAGGCGACCTAGATCTAATCAATGTGGCTCTCGCTCTCTTCATTGCTGGTGGTGCTTGTTCGCTAGTAGCAACTGATGCATCAGGTGCCGATGATTCCTTCGCTAGCGGTGCTAATGTTGGTGACGTGATGACCGATGATCTATTGAGGGCTGATCTAGGTCTCCTAGTCGAAACAACACCAATAGTAGATTCAACATGTTGCTTAGAGTCATCATGATGATCGTCACCACCATCATTCGTCGATTCTCTCTTTGTCCCAGGTGCAGGGAAGCTCTGACGAATCGAAGTATGATGATGACTAGCATGTTTCACTTTGGATCCAACCACCTTGAACGATCTAGATGTATTGGATACATCATCATTCGCGATGGGTTGTTGTTGTTGTTTATGATTAATACTAGTGTTGATGGATGTTTGTAGTGCATTGGTCACATCCACACAAATCTCATGTTGAACATCGGATCGTTTGGTTGACGATGATGAAGATGACGATGGTTGATTGTGCCCGATTAATAACTTTTTGATATCGTACATGAGCGTGTTGCGCGATGTTTCGTCTTGACACACCAAGTGCCACCGATTAGAATGAACGAATTGTGAATCCGATTGTTCACAATCAGAATCAGAATCATCCAAATCATCAGAATCAGAATCAGAAAGCGATTCGTCTTGTTTGAACGAGATGACGAATTCGACCACCTTGTCCACGCTCTTTTTCAAATGTAAAATGTGCGTGGTGGGTCTCTTTGCAAATACATGGTATTGCTTATTGTCGTGATTGGGCCATTCGTAACAATGTGGTTCGTTGATCAAGTAAATGTGTTGACGCGTCATGATCAATGTGAACGGAATCAATGGTGCGCCCCTCACGATCTTCTTCTTCTTGTCCGCGATGCCTATGCCAGTGCTTAGATAGGCCGTGCATGGGAATGCATGGGGGTGAAGCGGGGGATATGTTGGTTGACCGGGGTAATCGTTTAACTTTTTCCAGAACAATAGGGCTTGTACCTTGATGTGCTCTCCAGGACACACCTGTGCTTCGAAGCTAGATGCAGATTCGGTGTGTAATTTCAAATTTTGTAACGACGGGATCCATCTGCCATGCAACATTGCATCCAGATAACTGGATATCAAGTGATTGGTGACGTGATTGGCCCTGGTGAATAACAAATAACCACCCTCTCCTGATTTCTCGAATTCCAATTTGACGATTTGACCGCTGTGATGGACGCGTATATTCATCAGGTGTTTGAGCGGTTGTTTGGCCAATACTTGTAATAACTTGCTTGGTGGCGGGTGATCCAATCCTTCTAATTTGTAATTCAAATCTTGTAACAGATAAAAGTAACGATTGGATAATATCACCGCCACGCTCCATTCTTGTTTGGTTGCATTTTGTCCCTGCACCACCAAGTTGGCATACATGACGTGTAACATTTTCTCATCTGGTTTTTGAAAAATGTGCATGCTGCAATGGAGAGAGTAATTTAAATCTTGTTGGATGATCAATTTGATGTTGGGTCGTTGTTTGTCTGGATCGAATTTCTTCACGCTGGTTTTTAGTTGTTCAAAGTATGGTGAAAGTAAGGGATCGGTGTTGGGAATGTTATCGAATAAACGTGCGTGAGAGAATCTCTTGACTGGTTTCTGTGATTGACGTGTGGAGATGATTGGTGATGTGACTGCATGTGAGATGGTTGATTTGAAACGATTGGAAGGTGTGTGTTGGTGGTCCTTTTGTTGAACGTAGTTGGCGATGGATTGATTTAAAAGTAGTGTGAAATCCACCGGGTTGACCACCTGTGAGATGTTGGATTCGATGACTGGCAGTAATATACTTTGTAGAAGCGTTTCCAATAGAGGTTCGGATATCACATAGTTGACAATGTGGTTGGTGAGGAATGTTGATCTGGTCGCTCCGAATTGTTCTGGGGTCAGGTTGAATTGTCCATCTTTCTTGATGAATGGATATTCACACTGCTTTAACGTTTCCAATTCATACATGCACCTTAACGGGTTGGTCTTTGAATCCATGTAAAATAAGTTGAGGTGATGAGTGATGGATGCGATGGATTCCATCCTCAAGAATTGACAAGACAAGTATGGCGTCTCGTTGTCCAAATCTTCGTATGGATGTACAGATTGTCCCAAATCATATACAATGTAGTTATTGGTTGGGTACGGCACGTATTTTGGAATCTCTAAAACGACTGGTACTTGGCATTTTGTGGTTACAAAGTTTTCATCATCCTCATCTTTTGAAATATTTTCCGCTTGCTGGTCGACTTGTGCGGCTAAACCCTTGAGAGATTCAGGCACTTGGCTCTTCACAGCGCCACCTCTCCGCTGCATCAAAGGTGGTTGTGCGTCGCTATTTAATTTGACGCTCTTCCTGATGGAATTTTTATCGACAAATGTTGCATTTTGTCTCTTGCCTCTAGCGCCGTTTGAGGAATTTGTATTGGATGGCTCGTCGTTTTGATAATATTCGCTTCCGTTTAAAATCAATAACCATTGATCTCCACCATCCTTTTTCAAGGCCTCCAAATGTTTCTGTACCATCTCGCTTCTTGAGTTCTCCGCAACCACATTGTTTTTTTGTTTGTGCTTGTCCATCTTTTCGTCGTCTGATGCGGAGGCATAATTGTTGCTGATGCGACGAAAGTAATCATCTTGAATGTCCACTGGGTCAAAAGTTGTGCTGTCGAATTGTTTTTCAAAATCAACGCTGGTGATGGGCGATCCAAGTTCTACTTCTGGTATGTGCTCTACGATACGATTTGGTTTTTTCTTCTTCTTCTTTTTTTTACAGGTGTCGACCTCCGTGCACACCGACTTCCAATCACTCAAAGTATCCTCGTCCAACAAGGTATCGTCCGATGAAGTTCCGCAACTACTTTCGGTGGATGTGTTTTCGTTCATGGTCTTGACACCAAAGAGTGACATGAATCCATCGTGATGAGATTTTCTTCCGTAACCCAACTCATGACTTGTGGCTGGTTGATCGTCAAGCACAAAATCGGAATGGCAGTGAAAGTGACTGCACACCAGTCCTCTATAATGTAACGTCTCCACTAGGCCCTTGTTACCGGTCAACCATAATGATTTTAATTTTTTCAAAACCCTGAGTGACTTGACTTCGGCCCAATTATCTATTTTGTTCTTGCTCAAATTCAGCTTCTCGAGGGTACCTTGCAAATATTCCGTAATTCCGCATGTGGATCGAATTTGATTGTGTGACAAATCCAAATGCTTCAAGTTCCTAAATAACGAAAAAGAGTCGACGTGCAGCGACAGGATTTTGTTGTAACTCATATCTAGATAATCCAGCTTATGGAGCGGCTCACAAAGTATGTATTGTTGTTTGTTTTCGGTGGGATAGGAACCTATAATTTTATTTTGTGATACGTTCAAATGTTCCAAATTCTTTAGGCGATGGAAAATGTTTGATTTGTTGCCCATACATTCGTTGTCAATTTCAAACATGTAGACCATTGCACAATTATTGATCGTAACTTTTAAAAGGTTGTGCCACGGCTCCAAACTATAGTTGCTTAATATACAAGATGCAGACCGATATATTGGGGTGTTTGATACATGAATGCTCCGCACAAATGGCACCACTTTGTCAGCAGTCCTCCACTCAACTTTTGGTGAATCGTTAATAATTATACTTGTGAGTGCCGCGAACACATTAAAATCTTTCAGCGAGCAATGGCTTAATTCTAGAGATTCGATTGCTTCCGCCCCACGAATATAGATGATGGAACTCTGCGTTACTTCGATAAATTTCAAATTTGAGAAAAAGTTAAGGTCAATTTCGGTTTCTTGACCATCTCCAAGTACTTGTAGACTAGAAATTCTTGAGAATGTGTTAAAAAGCATTTCAAGGTCAGAATTAGATAAGGCATTATCGTCAAGCAAGTTCCACAACCATGAGAACGAACCACTACGTTCGACTACAAGTAAATTAATAATTGATGATTCGTGGTTCTTACTTTCGCCAGCATCATGTTTTCTTTTCCATTCTCTCAGTCTAGCGTTTGTGTACCTCAAATTATTTGTGTTCAAGGAGAGTTTTCTGTCGTTCACAAGATTATCACCGAATTTCTCGATATATTGGGCAAGAAGTTTTATCAATATGTCGGCATTCTTCTCCACTTTAGTCTGCTGATATACTTCAAGGAGCTCCTCCTCGGTACTGCTCATGACATACAGTCCAATTGACAAGAATAACAAGTCAAAATTGTAAAGACAGGTACAAATGCAGATATCCAGAAACGTATGAATGTTGCAACTCACAGACCGGAAAATGTCCGAGATCTATTGTGGTATTCTGAATTTTGATTTCAAAAGAGGTTTGAAGATGACTTCTTGTCGATAACCTTTGCGGCCACAGTGGAAGGCATATTATTTACCACTCGCCGATGTTATATACTAATGAGTATTTTCCGTAACACAAACAAACTACCAAAAGAGGAGGCACATAAAGCTAAGTGTAGGACATTGACTGCAATTTCTATACCCCCAAAGGATGGAAAAACCGAAGTTTTTTTGATTCACGAGAATCAGATGACTTTTATAATTACATTTTAATCTTCGATTCTAATTCATAATATTTATTACACAGTTGTTTATTGTTTTGTACATTATTGGTATCACTAATCATTTTCATCTTCAAAATCGTCTTCAAACGTGTCATAATCATCTTGCGATCCATTATACTGATTTGCGCGCCTTATTTCCATGGTGCCTTTATTGTAGGGGTCTTCATCATCGCTGCTTTCCTCATAAGGATTTGAATCGTCAGTTTCATCGTTCTGCTTTTCGCTGTCGTTACTTGAATCATATACAACTTTACCGGTATGGATTCTAGCTAGCTCTTGAGTGAAATTATTATCCAAATCATTCGTTCTACAATGAGTTGACTCAAACAAGCTATAATCAGGTGATTCGCTTGACCCGCTTCTGGTCGCATCAGTATTGATCGAACTACCACTCATTGCTCTTTCTATCACCGGAGATGTGTTACTTCTAATAGAAACGCTACCACTAGTTTCGCTTTCGTTCTCTTTTCTAAAGTGATCTCTTTGTAGCTGGCTCCTCTGACTAACGTATTCTTGTTCATCTTTCTGCTGTTTACTGCGCCTAGCGGAGAGCAGTTGTCCTATCAGGGCGGAGGGTATTTTGCCAGCCGTGGATCTGGCGGAGCCTTTGACCTCCAAACTAATACCATATTTGCAGCTGACTACTATGTCCGATGTGTCCAGTATGGGGACAAATTTATTTAAAGATATTAAACTCTTTACACTACAGAATTAGATTTGAGACTTTACGACGAAAAGTTACTTTTGTGCGATCCTTGCTTGTACTTTTTCCTCTTGTTCAATTATGTATTCTGCTTTTCTAAGCTTTCTAATCAAGTTAAAAACTTTAATGTAAGTATACAATCTGTGTTTTGGAGTTACCTTTGCTTCGGGCTTTTTCTTCTTTTTTGTCCTTTGGTGGTATGAGAAAGTTTTGATTGGATACTTCATGCATACTCTTATCCATTTTAAATCCAATGTGTGGAGTTGTCTTTGGAGTTGATGTGTATATATCCATTAATTTTGTGTCCTGCTTCAGTTGGGTAGCATTCTTTTCTGAAATGTTATTGACCAATTTTTTTGAAGAGAGTGATGGACAGTTGCTTAACAGTGGACGACCTTGAAACGAAGGTATAAAGCATGAAATTTCGCAGTTGTCAATAAACAAGCAGTCTTTAAACATTTTGTTGAGATAATTTTCAGAACTCTTGTAGCGAAAGGCGTAAGGCCTTGTTAGCACCTCCTACAGCAATTTTTAAGAACGTGATAATTATAGCGCACGTACCCTCCATTTTAGAATGCTATCTACCACCTTCAAACCAGATATCTGTAAGTCCCTAAGAAAAAATAATGCTTTTTTTTGAACCGCTAGAACGTCACTGAAAAGTTAATGTTTGTCGATAACGAACTTACTCTGTAGAGTGTGGGTTGCTTTTAATTGTTTTGACAAGCCTTTTGACTCTCATTAAACATCTCTCTCTTGCTTTGATGTGCAGCAGTACTACAATTGTTCTGTCTTTATACTCAACAATAGCATCAACCTAACAGGTCACAAAAATCATACATTCAAAGACGTACTATCGAAGCAAACTTGCACAAGTTTTGATATGTTTTTACTGAAGAGAAACATTTTATATAAAACATGTCGTCCAAGATCGGCAACTTCACTAAGTTCACAAGATACTGATATTTCTTCAGTAGCTTCTCGAAGTTTTGTTCTATGATATCTCTGGGCATCAAATTTGTATCTTGGTTATTGTTTGATTGTACTTCTGATTGACTCCTTTGATGAGATACATTGGGAGGCTTCTTTGAAATACTGCTTAATATTGGCTCGCTAACCCTTCTTTGGGTGAAGCGAACCATATGAGGCTCATCAGTTGACATCTATTTTCCTGTAAAGTTTACCAGTTGAGCCGCTGAGTTCCAAATTCAATAACTTGTCTGCACAGATTAATTTAAATAGATAGTCGTTAGAAGTGATTTTTTTGTTACATATCTTATGCACTAGAACGAGTCTTGATAGGTTGTAGATTTTTAGAGATATCCAATAGATATTATATCAGTTCAGTTTTGTAACAAACGGAGTTCCGAAAATCAATATTATGGAGAGATTCCCCTATGCAAGCAAAGTGGCGAGGTATACTTTGGCAGCCTTTTATGTTATTCCAGCAGTGTACTCACTATTCATGCTTGTAAGAGAGTTCATTATAACGAGGAGAGCACATTCAACACCCCGAGTAGGCTGTTTCAACTGTAACTTAACAACCAAGAAGCTCTTCTACTTTGTTATTTTATGTCACCAGGCAGCTAGGAGTATATTGTTCTTTATACCGGTTGAAATTTATGATAGGATGCACAGTGTCGATAATTGGGAAGTCCTTCAGAACACTCTTGACCTTATACCAGACTTTTTATTCATGCTAAGTTACTTTCTATTACTCTCTGAATGGATATACACCTTTCATAAATCAAACATTAGTACTACAAGCAAGTGGAGCCGATATCTATCTGCTTCATCCCTAACATTCATAGCAGGGTCCCTTTTTTTGACCGCTATAATATGCGCGACGAACATTGCCATATCAGCAGTTAAATTCCAAGGGGAGAGATATGCAAAATACGAAAAGATTGTGGAGGGGCAAGGCTATTTATTGTTCTCCATCACTTTACTTGCAACAATACTTGTCCTCATGTATTATCTCCTCTTGTATTGCAAAGTCAAAAGAAGCAAATATAGATTTCATATTCAGGATCATATAAAGAGTGGGATGACTCGCTTTCAATTGATGTCAGGAATTTATTTCACATTCTTGCTATTGCACGCCATATACATTGTTGTTCTCAACGTAGTCATACGCAAACTATGGGTTGCCGGTCAAGTCAACGACGACATATACTTCTCCATGTGGTCACTTTATTTTATAATTGGAGAAGAATTGCCTGCTACCCTAATCTTCCTGATTCTATCTTGGGCAGACTTTCAAAAAAACAAAAATGTGGGTGAGACTAATGAAGCTCCTCATGTTGTTGATACCGATACTGAAGAATTCGGATATGGATTCGACCATGAAGATGATACAACACCCGTTCCATAGATACCTTCGTATTGTCTAATCGATACATAACACCTGACGTCAATTAATAAAACATGCCACCACAAGCTAAACTTGGTTCTATTGTTAAATTAATGACAATTTCGAAGTAAGAATCGAATGAACAAGGTATGAGCGGATCAAAGCATTTGATAATAAACATGTTTCTAAAATAATTTTACTTCCCTTGACAACAGAAGTTTACAATACCAGATACATGGTGCAGTTCTCTAGGGTGAAGAGGTCTTGCCCATTTGATGACGAGGCGAGGCCACAGAAATCACAAACTATAAATCAAGAATCGGCATATGGTAAAATATTTGTCGAGGTTTAAATAATAATTCAAAGAGAGAACAATACAAATAATGAGAAGGAATGCCATGCAAAAACAGAGTGCTGATATAATTGATCATATGGATATAACAGAGAATATGTCAGTACCTAAGTGCGCGGACATTCGTAGTTTTTTTAAAAGTAAACCGAAGTGAATTAAATTTATTTATTTAGCTCCTTTTAAACGCTCCAAAAGCCATGCTTCTGTTAGAACATCCTCCTCATCTAACTCTCTAACTTCGTATTGCTAACCGTGTTTAATAAGACCTACAAATGAATGCTTACTCTTTGGATGTTTAGCTTGTTGGATAAAATAGGTTTCAGTCTGGAGTAGAGCATGTTAAGGTATGGGCTTGAACCTTCGGGAGAAAAATATATGAAGATGATTGGGAAGTTAACCCTGTCTCCAAGTTGCCATTTGTACGAGAACAAAATGAAGCGTGGGTTCTGGTCCTCCAAGTCCTCTTTTATAGCTTCCAAGGTAGTATCTGGCTCGGTATAGTTATATTCTATTTCTAATGCCATAGCATCTTTGTTAATCTATTTCGTTATAAACGTTTGTCTGGTATTTATTAAACCTTCAATATCATTCCAATGTTGTGATCAGCGCGGCTGAACCTCAACTTCTTGAAGGCTTCCTCAACCTCTTTTCCGATCGAGACTTCTTGTGCCATATGTTTTTCGAAGTTAACTTAGTCAACTTGATAATTACAATAGAACGCACACAATTATAGCGGAGAAGACCTAAAAAACTTCCTTTATCTGCACATTGAAAACAACGTTATTATTACACGTACATAAAATCGCATTTCACTAAATGTGTACCACAAGTATATCAACATTTATGGAGGTAGCTTTGAAGGAGATTATTCGCGTCATAGTTGGGATATCTTTCGAGAATCTGCATCGCACAATAATTACATACCGGAATCCATATACTATTACGATGTTGGCCATCAAAAAATTGAAGGAGCACGTATATACAAGATCTATGCAGCAGATATAATACAGCAGAAATAGTTATGACGCACATAAGTAAAGCGCTTAAAGGTGTTTCGGATTAGAATCACCCTGTGGTACGTTTAAATAATCTCTTATATCACTAATCTCTTTAGACACAGTTAGAGCAGTCGCGGTGTGTAAATATGCCCTCTTCTCCAACAATGCTTGAACACGGAAGTCCACCGGAAATTTTGGAAGTACTTTGGAAGGGTCAGGGTGTTCTCCTTTGTACTTGATGGTGTAGTTAGTTTGAGAGTAGTACTCAATTCTCACAAGGAAGTTGCATTCTTTGCAGCATTTGCAAACAAACTTGTGGTAATGGAACAGTGGGTTATCTGTTGTTCCAGTGTCCTCATAAATGTTGAACTCCTCCTTGAGCGGGTCCCTCCATTTGTTTGCTCGCTCACAGTATCCAAGAACAAATTTGGCCTTTTTTACATGCTCTTTGATTTCAAACTTCTGACGAGTAAGTGGAATTTGCAACACGTTTTGTTGGTGGATTGTATCCCATATTTTGTTTTGTGGAATGCCCTCGCATAACACCATGTAACCATATTGATCAGTTGGTAACACTCAGGTGCTGGTGGAAGTGTGCGTTCAGCACCGATTGACATACGACCAGGTTCCATGATATGTTGAGAAAGAACGGATATTATCATGAGAGCGCATGAGTCCGTAGGCCATCGTCGTGTTGATAGCACGGTGTATGAGATCAGAAAGACTTATTTCTGGGATAACATAAACGATAATGTTAGAATGCACCTGAAAACATGCTTCAGCTGCTCAAAACACGGTCGTGGTGGTCACTCTACTCCACAGAACTGGGCTGTCCTGCTCAAAATGCACATTAGTGAAGCTCCATATAAAGATCTGTAAATGGATTGTACTTTCATGCCACCCTGTACCCGAAACAAGTAATATTAATTTGATTTTCCAATGTATTACAAGGAATCTTTGGAAGGTCGTCAATTGTGCGTCCGGGGAGTCAGATTCGTTGTGGTACCTTTTTGTAAATGTGACAGCTGTCAAATCATTTCTGTGGACACAATGGTTGTGGGTGTTTTTGTCTTTGAAATCAAGTATCATGAAAACTATTCGGAGAACGAACGTTTTAACGTGAGGATGGGATGCATTAGGTATTTAGAAGAATTTCAAATCAGATCTTGGGCCGTAGGAGGTGCTTCCATGTTTTTTCAACTAGCAGTCGAGGCCAGATCATACAATGACGCCGAACAAGCAGTGATTAGCCTTGTATCAGATTCTCCAACCCTGAAAGAAGTCCATCATCGTTTTTATCAAAAAAGAGAGCTTGATGAGGGAATCTTTTCTACAATTGCTACCGTAGAAATACTCAGAGACCTGTTCTCCAATCTACCTTTATGGCAAGGGGAAGTTGATATACAACAACGTGAGGCTGACGACCAAGAAATGCAACTTCCTGATGTTGTACAGGCCCTTGGGGGTGAGGAAGAGGGTAGACGAGGGTGAGGATGAGGATGAGAACTTTTCTGTCCACAGCGGCAGCTATCTTGCTGACTTTGATCAAGGTATGAACTAGATTGTAAAATACTTAAAATAATGATTATAGATCTAGAGGTTGAGCAGAGCCTGCAAGTAAGAATAGCTGTCAGGTTAAATAGATTGGAGGAGGAACGCGAACGAATTTTGCAACGCGTTCTAGAATTGCAGACGCGAAGTGAAAGGCAACGCGAACTTCATTTGCAACGCGTTCTAGAATTGGAGACACAAATTGCTGATCAAAGAGGGAGAAACGGGAACTAATAAAATTGCAATTGCATTATTTGTACTTACAAGAAATGTATTGGTCTGCTTAAATGGAGCACCTCCCATTGTTGCAATAGATATTTTTTTGAAATTTCAAACAAATATTTGCGAAGTATAGTACAATAGGGTTGTATGAAAGCTTGAGTTACGGCTGATAACGCAAGTTACTAAAGTTATTCTCGAAACGTGTTCGAGACCGGTTCAGAGGAGGTTGTCCTTCCATACTATTGAGGTGACCACTTGCAGAATATGAGTCCAATTTTTGAAATCGGCACCGTGTGAAATTTGGTACAGTGATGGTGTGGTATAGGCTTTTACGGTTGGGACCTGTTCCGTTAGTATGTGGGCACTTTTGTAGGTTAAGCATCTTCACAGTTGTCATGTGTGTACGGGTCCTCTTGTACAATATCAGTTATTTCTACACATTATAGCTTTATCCTAAATATATTATCCCCATCAAAATTGTCATGCAGGTTTTTTCAACGCTCCGATCCACATTCATGGTACCAAAATGCAGTACCTGTATTGATTTGCCTCTGGAGGAAGCACTGGTTCTATTGGATCTGCAGCATCAACTCCACCAATTTCAATTTCTTCTTGGTTGAAGAGATTCGAAATGTCATTGCGTTAAATCACAAGTTCGGACCAATTTGGGTGTTTGAGTACAACCATGAACCTGCTTCTACATCTCCGGACCATCTCACAGATCTTACACCAACGCAAATTAAATGTGCCAATCGCAGATGTTTTGATTAGAGTATGAAAATTTTCATGAAACTAAGATTATTAGAAGTAAACAAACTTGTTAACGTACTGTTGAAAAATTTCAAGTACATCTTGGAACTTCTTTGACATCTCTTGTAGCTTTCTTTTCATGTGACTTGTACAGACCGGTAGTGATGGCATGGAAATCTCATCGCATTAACTTTTGTTTTTTTCTTAAGTCAGTAATAGATGCAGTAACTTTTCTTTTTTCTTTGGCACTACGTGTGAACTACTAGCGGTTCCGTTTATGATTGATTCAACCTGACTGAGGTTACGCTTGCCTTCCATCACTATGTAGTTTATTCATAAAATAATGGGACTGTAATAGTTCAAATAGGGAGAGAATATTAGTTATCCCGTTGTGAGCTTTGTTATTATTCTACTTCTATATCTGAAGAAAAATAAAGAACATCGGATCGTTTCAAAGATTACGGGATCTTGATTGCAATTTACTACGCACTGATCACTTGAACTGTGTCACCTATTGTAAACCAACAACATTACTTTTGAAAAAGTTGTAAACAAAAACGAATCACATGTCTTTTGATCAAAGAACACTAGTCCATGATCAATCAGAGGAACAAAGCCAGTACCCTGAGTTCCGTCTTCTGTCATTAATGATGAGTTGCACACCAAGGTCTGAATACAAAGCAGACATCGAGGTTAGGAATCTATATCTACGACCTTTTGAGATGGTTGTACCTGACACAAGCCAGATAGTGGTACTGCCGACAGTTTTGTATCATCCATTATTGACATACGAACACCCACTGTCAATGACACCTACTGATTGCTTGGCGGAGATCAATAACAACATCAGGTACACACAACTGAACATACGCCAACAACCACAAATTAATGGCTATTATGTGTTAAATCACAAGTTCGGACCAATTTGGGTGTTTGAGTACAACCATGAACCTGCTTCTACATCTCTGGACCATACAAATAGAAGGTATCGTGCGATACTGTGTCAAGTAAGTATTCAATCTATTAAAGTTAATTATAGTAGGACAATGATAATAGAAATTGTTTTTGCTTCCTCTTTGGAGGTATATCTCACAGATCTTACACCAACGCATTGGACCTATTGGAAACTAGATTTAGGGGCTGTCAGAGATTTTTGTGTATTATAAACAATCTTTCTAAAAATGTTTGATTTAATGCAATTTTGTCAGTGAAGGTCTTCTTCAGATTTATCTTCTTGGAGACGAGCTCTTCAAATCTTTTCTCTCTTCCTCATCCTGGCTCTGTTCTATCGCCTCTTTAGATCTTTTTACTGTTCCCTCAACCACAGCCTGTTTCACTTTGTCATAATCTGTTTCACCTGGAGGCACGTAAGGATGTGATAAGTAATGAGCAAGCCATTTCTTCAAATCTTTTCTCTCTTCCTCATCCTGGCTCTGTTCTATCGCCTCTTCAAATCTTTTTACTGTTCCTTCTACCATAGCCTGTTCCATTTTATCATAATCTATTTCACCTGGAGGCATATATGGGTACTTGATTTCGCTCAACTTGAAACGGGTGGGCTGCTTCTTATTCAATTTCTTCAGACAAACATTGTCTTTATGTGCATCTTGTGATAAGTAACGAGCAAGCCATTTCTTCAAATCTTTTCTCTCTTCCTCATCCTGGCTCTGTTCTATCGCCTCTTCAAATCTTTTTACTGTTCCTTCTACCATAGCCTGTTCCATTTTATCATAATCTATTTCACCTGGAGGCATATATGGATACTTGATTTCGCTCAACTTGAAACGGGTGGGCTGCTTCTTATTCAATTTCTTCAGACAAACATTGTGTTCTATCGCCTCTTCAAGTCTTTTTACTGTTCCCTCAACCACAGCCTGTTCCATTTTGTCATAATCTGTTTCACCTGGAGGCATATATGGGTACTTGATTTCGCTCAGTTTAATACGGGGATATTTGTTAAATCCAGTATTATAGACTGTGTTATGTTTGCTTGAGCTTGCATAGTTCCAAATTTACAATATTTTAAAAATAAAACCTAAAATGACTGTATTGCTTTGTAATACTTTTTATGTTCAATGGTTGATCTGAGGTAATCTATTGTGACTGAAGTATCAAATCTGGCCCATGCTTCCAACGAATGTTGAGGACAATAACAAGGTCCACAATTCTTGAAAATGCCGCTACTTTGATGCATGATATCAACGCTCGGGCACTTAGACGATATGGGAGTTTCTTGAACATTGGGACACCTGTAATTTCTGAAGCATTTTCCTTCTGCCCCTATTATTAATTTCGCTAGTATCACATACATTTTATCATAGTTTAAGTTATAAACTGATCATCGACCTGGATAGTTTTTTAATTCTGTCAAGCAAAACGCTGTAGCAATCGAAAGATACGAGCACAGCCTAAAAGACATCTAAAGACTCTGAAGAACAAAACTAAAGTGTAATACATTGATTTTAAAAAACGATGCGTTAAACGGGAATCGAACCCGTGTCGCGAGCTTGGAAGGCTAGCATTCTGTAGTGAAATTACCACTATACCATTAACGCATATAACTTCAATTATATTATATCCACCAAGTATTAAAAGTAGTGTTTTTTAATGGCTTACAATTTTTATATTCAGTTGGATTACAAGAAGTAATTGTACATCTTATGTTCTAAAAATAATCTTCAATCTCATTTGATTGTTAAACTCACCGAGGTGCTCGAATTCTCGACCACAACATTAAGGATTTTGCGCTCTGACGAATATTCGAATATATTAAAGCATAATATTAATTTTTGACTATGTTCTTTGATTGTTAATTTGAAGTTTTTTTCAACGTTACTTTTTAGGTTGGTTGCACGGAGAAGCGGTAACAAAATTCAGTTAACCAACCCGAAGTCATGACAGAAGTGGGAGATGTGTCGAAGGTTGTCTTAAGGTTGCGCACTCTCGCAAGTGATCCTACAAATCAGCCTGTAATTGTACGTCGCGGAGTGTTGCCCTCTGTTGTTTCTTTTGTTCAGCCTCACCATTCTGAACAGGTTCGCGCTGTTGCTGCTGAAACTCTACGATTTTTGGCGTCTCATGAAGATAATCGTCAGATTATGGCACAAGAGCCAAGACTTGTCGAGTCTCTCACAATAGTGTTTAATAACAATCCTGCATTGAATACATCCACAGGGAGCGAGGACAACTCACAACAGTTAGATAATTTATCTATATATACCAGAGATATTTTAACAACACTTTACCCTTTTTTAACTGATAAGCAGAAGCAACAACTTCCCTCATTACAGCAGCAATTAGAAGCACTCAAAAAGAAGAAGCTTAGAAAGAAGCATAATGTTTCTCTAATAGTCAAGGAGCTCACAACCGATAAAATCAGATCGAACCTTGAAAGCATCATTTTAAATCATTTAAGGGATAGTATCTCTTACACATTTAGCGTTCCTGAGCACAGAGTCAACATTTATACTAGAGCCAGCACTGAACGTATTCTTCAAACATTCTCAAGCAACGGTTTCACATGCTCCGTACTTCTTGATAGCATCTGCGAGACTGAATACAACAATGGAGGAGCAGACCTTGAGGAACTGGATGAGAAGGAGAACAACAAGCCGAAGTATGTAGAAAGGCGTCAGGATGATGCACACCGCAAAACCCTAGTCTCGTGTGACTCTATTGAGGCTCGTTTAGATCGTAAGACACGGAAGAAGGAAAAGCAACAACAGCAGCAACAACAAGCTGGAAGTTTCATCGGCAAGATTGCTAGTATCTTTTGGTAGACTTTTAACATCACTTTACTTGCATAGCACATTAGCTAGTGTCCTGCTTTGTACGCAGACTGACACTAACGCAAAGAAATAAACAATTTTAATAAATCTTATTGTTATTTTAGTTTTTTAACAAACATCATGGTGTGTCAGATGAACCTCTTTTGAAGGGATGCATTGATCTTTTTGTAATAAAAAGAACAACTTTTCAATAATAAGTTCACACGTAGAAATGTCTGAAGAAGATAAGAAGGTAGTAGCTGAGCAATCTGAGAAGCAACCAGCCTTGACCCCAGAAGAAAAAAAGAAAAAAAAGGAAGAGGAAAAGAAGAAGAAGGAACAAGAAAAGCTTAGAAAGGAGCAAGAAAAGAAACAAAAGGAGGCCGATCTTTTAAGAGAGAAATACGAGGCAGACAAGGTTTCTTGGGAACAAGTTAAAGACGGCAGCAAACCATACGGCAACTACCCACTGGTACAATCATCACACAGGAACGACATTGACTACACACCAATTCACACCTTAAACAAAGATGCCGACGGTAAAGTGGTCACTGTTCGCGCACGCATCCACACAATAAGGGCTAAGGGTAAAAGTTGTTTTGTCCTACTAAGAGATGGAATGTACACCGTTCAAGCTCTTGGTTTTGCTGGCGACGAACTACCAGTAGAGGTGGTGAAATTTGCCTCAAGATTATCTAAAGAAACAGTGATCGATTTGACAGGAAAAGTTAAAATCGCTGAAGAAGAAGTCAAATCAGCCACTCAAAGCGACATTGAGATTAACATTCATAAAATCTATTGCGTGTCTTTGTCAGCAACACCACCCATCAGCGTCGAAGATGCCATGAGACCAGGTGAGGAGGATGAGAAGGAGGAGGCCAAAGATGCCCAGACAGAAAGCACCTTACCAAAGACCATCGGACAAGAAAAGAGGTTGGATAACAGAGTGATTGACTTGCGCGCGCCAGCACACATCGCTGCATTCCGCATTCAGTCAGCCGTAGGAAGATTCTTTAGAGAATTTTTGATCAATAAAAACTTTACAGAGATCCACACACCCAAGTTGATCGCAGGAGCAAGTGAGGGAGGTGCTGATGTATTCAAAGTACAATACTTCCAAGGTGACGCATGCTTAGCTCAATCACCTCAATTGTACAAGCAAATGGCCGTAGAGGGTGATTTCGGAGGAGTGTTCGAGATTGGACCAGGTATGTACATGTTTAGTTAAAAAAAATAACCTCATCGTTTAGTGTTCAGAGCCGAAAATAGCAACACGTCAAGACATTTGACAGAGTTTGTTGGTTTGGATCTCGAAACGCCCATCAAGCAAAACTACTTGGAAGTAGTCGACCTCTTGATTGAAATGTTTGTTTACATTTTCGATCAAATGAATGCAAAGTACTCAAAAGAGATTGAAGTCGTCAAGTCACAATACCCATTCCAAGATTTGGTCTACACCAAGGAGAATGTTAGGTTGAGCTTCGCCGACGCCGTTCAGTTGTTGAGAGAAGATGGAAATCCAGCCAGAGAAGACTACAAGGACTTTGAAAGTTTGGAAGAGAAGAGATTAGGAGAAATTGTGCGCGAGAAGTATCACACTGACTTTTTCGTTGTGGATAAATATCCAATGGCCGTTCGTCCATTCTACACCATGCCATGTCCCGAAAACCCCAACTATTCAAACTCTTATGACTTCTTCATCAGAGGGCAGGAGATTTTGTCGGGTGCACAACGTATCCACGACCCATCGCTGCTTGAGAAGATTGCCGCCGACAAGGGCGTGTCATTGGCACCACTTCAGTCATATGTCGATGCCTTCAAGTACGGTGCTTGGCCGCATGCGGGTGCAGGTGCAGGTCTTGAACGTGTGGCAGCTCTATTCTTGGGTGTTGGAAACGTCAGAAAGACAAGTTTGTTCCCAAGAGACCCAAAGAGATTGACACCCTAAATAAATAACACTTTGAAAATACTGAATTTGATGCTTCTAATTCCAGGATAATCGACAGTGGATGTTTTCAGAACACAAACATCCCAACCCCTCAATCAATATGTGGTCACTACCAACAAACACAAGAGCACCAACAAATACCATACCCATTAGCAACAGTGACTTATCATACACGCAAAATATAAGTGATATGGACGAGGTTTCATTTCCCTCATTGACCGAGAACTCATCAACCACAACACAACAATACAACTTTGACCGGTTTAGAAATGCAAACACAGAGATCAGCTCATCAAGCGAACGGTCCTCATCGTGGACACCCCTTCGGTTTTGCCTTTTATACATCAACATTGTACTTTTAATATACTCAATTATCGTACCTATTGCAGGCACAATTATTGGTGTTTCGATGAAATTCGTTGACGCTAATGGTGCGGCTTTTTTCGTGTGGGCAGGATCGTCTGCATTCAGCCTGCCAACATCTGTGTTCGGCGCAATAAGTTATGGAAAAAACAAAAATAGCCTTAAAGTGTGTGCGTGGTTCATAGTTGGAATTACTTGCTCATTAATCGTACATCTTGCCGCTAGTCTGGTATACGCAGCAACGAACAAGCAGTTCGAGAATGAGGAAGAAGATGGTACATTTACTGCACTTATACTTATAATGTCCGTTGTGTCGGTTTATGCCATTTCTGTTTCTATGTCGTGTATATGGTATAGAAAGCAAAGAACGTCAAACTACAGCGAGATCGAAAGTTAAATTGACGCTAAGAATTATTTTAGGATTAAGAATGACAAAAATTGGAACGAACAAGAGTCGATTGTGCCTGACAAGACAAACAGGATTGAATAAATAATATAGTTTTTCATGTAAATACATTTTGATGATTGTTCAGAAATTGCAACTCTATTTTATGAAGTTTGGATAGAAAGTCGTGTTATAAACTCGTAGTTTGGTATTCGAGTACCTTTTAGTAATGGAGCTAAATGACACATCATCATCGATGTTGTAAACCATTGAATGTCCAGAACAGTCAAAACATGGTCAACCAAATTATTTTTCACAACCACCAAAAAGTAACAACGAAATGTAAGTAATAGTTTGTGTGAAGTATTTGATTGACTGTTAACAGGTCTGACCAAGAACAACAACAACAACAAGAAGAAGAGCAAGAAACTTTCGAATCCGTTGGATCTGGAGCCTCGTTGACCTACCCCAAGCAAGCTGGTGCCCTACGTAAGGGACAAAACATCGTTATTAAGGGTTTCCCATGCAAAGTCATTGAAATCACCACTTCAAAGACTGGTAAGCACGGTCACGCCAAGGCCAACATCACAGCCGTTGATATTTTCACCGGAAAGAAATACGAAGATATTTGCCCAACAACACACAATGTTGAAGTTCCCAACTTGTTCAGAGCTGAGTACACTGTTGTCGATATTACCGCCGACGGATACTTGAGCTTGATGGACGACAAGGGTGAGACCAAGGAAGACTTGAAGTGCCCAGAGGACGAGTTCGGTATCAAAATCAGATCATTGTTCGATGCCGGTAGTGACATCTTGGTCACAGTTGTTAAGGCCATGGGTCAAGAAGGTGTTGTTGCTGTCAAGGAAACCTCCAACTAAATGTCATAAAAACTACTTTTTTATTCTACAAGCGTTCTTCTTGGCATCTTCTTCATTATTAATAGAGACATCGCAGTAGGGGAAGTGGTCTCTGTGCAATTCATGACTCTTCATGTCCCAATCAATCAGCATTGGTTGTTCACCATTAATCTCCGGCGGACAGGGACTGATGTCATCCCTTGGACATACTTCATTGTGGAACCTCTCTCCCTCTTGTAACCAATCATACAAAACTTGATAGCATTTTGGTGTGTACCTTTCTGACCTCCCCACAAAGGTACTCTCAGCACCCAAATGTTCAAACAAATTGTACCGGAATGAAACAATTCTTCTCGGTGGAGTGCCTTGATCATATTGGTTCATCCATTCGAAAAGTAAAAGATCTGGAGCAATCATGATACCTATTGTTTGCTTCAACTTGTTTTTTAGGAAAGAAGTGAGGGAAGGAACATCTTCGATTTTGATCACAATACCATTCAGACCGTAGCTGCACCGGAGCCCGATCCATGTTGGAAAGTGTTTGTTTGCTTTCGCAATCAAGTACTGAAGTGCAAGCATGCCATTTGGACAAAAATACCAATCATCCTCCGATATAAATAAATAGCTGGTTGTCTTTGAATATTTTTCAATGGATAACTCTAAATTAAACACGACGTCGATAGTCTGTTGTCTTAGTTTATCGCTTGCGCTCTCAGTTTTCATTGAACTGACGAATTCCACGTTCGGGAGGTTACTCTTTCGTAAATTTACAAAAGGTTCATTTTGGGATCCTTGTAGATTATGATCCACTACAAGAACTTTAACAGGGTCCATATCACGGTCAAAGGGACTGAAAAAAAACATTTGTGATGTTATCGATCTGAGTGTGGGTGTCAGGTAATCGTGTTTGCGCGACACTGTGGGAACAATAAAAACGATCGAGCTCTTTCTTTGAATTGTTTCTGTTTGTTTGATGTCGTCGACTAGTTCTTTTCCTCCGTTAATTTTAGTATTTGTTTTCCCTGAAGATTCATCTTGGTAAGCGAGACGGGGCTTGTGTATAGCATGATACAATAATATATGTAAATAAATAATTATGAATACAACAACCGCAGCAGCTATCAGAACATGCCTTATGCTTCTGTTGAGTATAAACTTTGTAAATACCATTGTAAAAAACAACTTGATGTTAAGGCTGTCATTGATTCGGCCAGTACCCTTGAGGGCAGTGTGTGGTGTAAAAAGTATTAATTTAATCAAGACATTTAGTTATTCGACAGCGTCTACAACAACTGCACCCGACACAATCAAGAATGAAAGCCTAGTGGAAGCCGAACCAGACTCGGCTATTGCTGATAAATATATAGAGGATCTTGGAGAGCTTCCTAGATTGGATTCACTGAGTATAGTTAAACAGGGTTTGAAATTAAACATGAACAAGGAGATCCAGGACGATATATTAGAAGCACCACAACCACTACAATTAGAAGAAAGTGTTAAAGCACTCAACATGCTATTTTTTCGCCGTCGTCGGATGGATTCAAACTTTGACGCTGATTGTGTAAAAGTGTACAAACAACTAGCAGAAGAATACAAGAATAGAGCTGCCATTGCACAAAAGCTCGACGATCCTTATCTAGTCGATAGAGAATCGTTTGAAAATGTTCTGCTATTTTTGAATGAAGCAAAGGTCGAAGAAACAGCGGAACAAGTCATAAAGAATTCGCCCGTTGCAATCGGCTCTCAAAACTTCCACAAGACTGAAGCCGGCGAAAGTCGCGGCAGAAACAGTACGTGGAGCGAAATCTTGTTCTTTTTGGTATTATCGACAGTGTGTGCGATGACCGCCCTGGGTCTAGCCGTTCCAGGTGCACGTGTCTACTTTTTAAATCCCCTTCGCAATCTACTCGGCCTCCCCAATCAAGAACAGGAAGAAAAGGAGGCACGCCTCAGGAGAAGAAACGCCAAGCTGGAAGCAGAACAAACGGCAAGAAGAGACCAAATCAGACAAGTACTACAAAAGGGCAGCGACTAGTAAATATTATTTTATTCAGAACTATGCACAATATCTTGATCTTTTCTAATCTCGTCAAACAGCAGCGCAGCCACTTGATTGTCGTTGACGGATGGATTGGGGTCATCCTCTATGGCCATGGTCTCGCTGATATCTCCGCTCTGCGCCGATCCCTTTTTACCCTCTCCATAAACGGTGGCCTGAATGGTGCTCTTTTGTCTTGCAATCAACATGATGCGCTCTTCGATCGTGTTGCGCGTCACCATGTGATAAATGTTGACTTGCTTGGTCTGACCAATACGATGCACACGATCCATGGCCTGTGCATCCAGCGTTGGATTCCAATCCTTATCGTAAAAGATCACAGTGTCTGCGGCGGTCAAGTTGATGCCCAGACCACCAGCACGAGTGCTCAACAAGAAGGCAAACACCGGAGAGTTGACCTGTTGGAATTGAGACACCATGTCCCTGCGATTGGCCAACACCGTGCTACCGTCCATACGAAAGTATCGATAGTGCCTTCTCACCATGTAGTACTCCAACAAATCCAACATGCGCGTCATTTGACAAAAGATCAACACCCTGTGACCCTCTTTTTTAAGCCTCATCAACAATCGATCCAGTGCATATAATTTACCAGAGTCGCCAACAATGTGGCTCATGGATGGTAGTTGGACGAAGCGAGATGTGTTTGGAGCAAAGTGTTCGAAACTAGGAATGGGTTTCGCGCTGGTGTTTCTACAAATCATTTGGATTGGTTTGCAAAAGATGGGACTGCATTGGTTGTTGGTGAATTTGATGCCCCTCCAGATGCTGCTGTCGATCAATTGTTGGTGAGTCGAATCGCCCAACCACAGGGAGCGATTCTTGATTTCCTTTTGTAGGAGACCCGCTTGTACTTGTCTACACAATTCTTGAACTTGAGTTGGATATTTCTTGATGATGTCTTCTTCTTCTTGTTGGAATAGGCTATGGTACATTCTCATGTTGACTTGATTGATTAATTTCAATTGTGAATCATGACATGTTGGTATCCAATCATTCCATCGATCGATTCCTGCGTACAGGCCCAACGTTCCGTATTGATTCCGTAGATTAGATTTGTTGATGACGATCAAATCGCTCAATAGTCGAATGGATCGCAAACGATCGTCGCTGGATTGGGAATGAATTAATTTGGGTACGCAATATTCGATCCAATTGTCGACATGATCGCTCCTTACGTCGGGTATGATTCCAGTGATTTCCACTGCCAATGTGCGAATGAATGGTACGGATGGTCCGAAACAGAATGGAGAGTGAATGTCTTGTTCGTTTCCGCTGAATAAATGTGGGTGGTTGCACACCTTCCTCAAGTGCATCACCATGTTCATGAGAGACTTTTTGCTGAGACCGAATGTTGTTGACTTGTTGTGAGTGGTGGACACATTACCAGCCTTCTTGACAATGTTACGTAGTTCCGAATACATGTGGCTCTGCTGCTTGTTTAGCGTGCAGTATAAAATGTTTTCAATCTTTGGCGCCATTTCACACTCCACATCATTTTTGACTCTTCTCAACATGAACGGCTTCAATATCAAATGTAGTCTCTGTAATTGTTGTTCGTCCAATCGAGAGTTTTCCTTGTTGTTGTTCTTCTTCTTCATTGTCAACTGGGTGGCATTGTTCTCAATGTCCTTGCTGAACCACTCGTTGAACTCTTCGTGACTGTCGAACAGACTGGGCATGATAAAATGTAGCAACGCCCATAATTCCTGCATGTTGTTTTGAATGGGCGTTCCCGTCAACAACATTCTGTTCCTGCACTTGAAGTTGAGCAGACTCTGCCAACGTTGTGATTTGCTGCTCTTGATGGCATGGGCTTCGTCCAGAATCAAGTACTGCCACTGTAATTTGGAGAGTGGTTTTTCGTCCTCCAATATCAATCCATAAGACGTAATCATGACGTGGAATGGAGAATCTCTTCTGTACAGGCGCTCTGGAGGGGACCAAAACTTTCTTAAAATCTTTCGATCCTTGACGCTTCCCCAATAAGGAAGCACCTTGAGGTCGGGACAGAACTTTTCAATCTCTTGTTGCCAGTTGTGTAATGTACTTGATGGAGACACGATCACGAATGGACCCCATATTCCTCTCTTCTCTGCGAGGTATGACAGGAAGGCAATGGTTTGTATGGTCTTTCCCAGGCCCATTTCGTCCGCAAGGATTCCATTGATACCTTGATCGTATAGTGACACCAACCATCGCAAACCTCTCAATTGATATTGTTTGAGTTGACCGCTAAATATGGTAGGTTCCATGACCATGTCCTCGTCAGTGTCAGTCACTGGTTGAACGTGTTGGTGCGACGGTGACTTGGATCTGTACTTGATGATGCTGTCGTCGAAGCTTTGTGTCTTTTGTGATTGAATCATGTATGCTCTTTCTGCATTCTTTTTGGCATCGTCAATGTCGTCTGGATCTGCCAATGTGTTTGGAAGTGCTGCCGTCGAATTGATACCCTTCTTGGCCATGAAATGAGAGTAGAGCTCCGTCTGGGTCAACAAAAAGTTCAACTTGCGTTGTTGTCTTTGTGCTTCCAACTTTTCTTGTTCCTCTTTTAGTTTTCTCTTTCTCTTCTCCACCACTTCTTTTTCGTGTTTCTTCCAGAATGTGGACATTTCCTTGTTGAGCTTCTTGGCACCTGCAGAGGCGGCTCTTTGTGCTGCTTGTGTCTTTTCTATTCTCTTGACCACCAAATCTCTGCACAGGCGAGCAATGTGGAGATGAATGGGATCGCGTTTGATGAACTTTGCTTCGGCGACGACTCCTGTCCATTTTTGTTGGGCTTCCTTCATGCGATCCTTGTCGCGTTGAAGGTCCACTTGATAAAAGTATTGATCCATGGTGCGTAGTGATTGAACGTAGTTACTTAGAAAGTGATTTGGTGTGATTGTTCTTGGATTGAAATTAGCAGTGGCGCTCATGATTTGTTGGAATGTGATTGAAATTTGTTTCATGGAGTTTACATCATGATTTGTTTTCCATTCATAATCTTGATCAAGTTGTGACATTAATCTTCTTTTTTTGAGTATGTGTCGGACAGGGACGGTATCAAATGCTTCACACCAATCCTCATCGGAGAGTTCTTCGTCTGAGAAATCATCTCCGTATATTGGATAGTATGATGTATTATTGCTACGATCCCCTTTGGTAGCTGTGTTGGGCTTATAGGGATCAAAGGTGGAATCATGCCACTTTGGCATGGATAGCACCGTGGGTTTGGTTAGTTGATAGCATATGCCCTGAGGAACTCCGTTGCTATTAGCAGGTACGTCCTCCTTGGTGAGGAATTTGTCGAACCTGTGATCTGTAGAAAGCTTAGATTCATAAATGGCCTGTGCATTTAATATGTTTTCGTCTGATCCGTTTGTATTAATGTCCTCTGCTATGGCGTCGTCCACTTCCTCTAGGAGTGGACCATCAAACTCGCTATAGATATCCTCCCATAGTTGGTCTGTCAGTTCTTTATAAGATTCGAATATATATGCTTCCAGTTCCTTCTTTGGCCTCCCACCCGAGGCATTCTTTGGCTGCTTCTTATTCGAAGAGCTTCTAGAGCGCTTCTTACTTGTTGTTTGAGGAACAAACTCATCATCGCTATCAATAGGCTGAGTTACTTTATGCATCTTGCATTGGTGAACAAGTTTGTTTGTGCCTCAGTCAACTCATGTTGTAATGCGACGCTGACAAGATTAAAAAGTGGACACATCTAGATTGAACCAAGTTGATTTTAGAGCGAATGGATTTTATTGAACATTATAACCTCAGCTAATACAGAGGTGTCAAAAATTATTAGATTTCAAGTCGAAGATCAACATTCTGCACAAAAAACAGTAACAAGTCTAAGAAGATTGTGGTGTCTTGGTTCGTATATCATTAATTGCTTGTATAATTATATCTTTGCGATTCTGCTCAATATCGCCTAATATATAATCATCCCTCTCCTTCTGAGTTTGTTTTGTGGAAGGTAAATTTTGAACGTGATCATCGATCTCGTCCAAAAATTCTTCCAAAAAGTAACTTTCGAATTCATCTTCCTTCTCACCCTGATCATCATATTTTAATTGCGTGGGCTCAAGCGGGTTAAACTCTTCAAATTCCTGCATCTCTTGTATCGTGGGCAGCGAGTCGGGAGCCATTAAAAATCTCGACTTCCATGATGGTTTCAATTTAGCGTCTAAACTCTGATAGTCCAAATTCACCAAATCGCGCTGTGAGTTATTAAGCATTTCTACCATGTGCTCAGAAATCTCCTCAACTGAGTATTGTACAACACCATCGTTTCTTGCAATTTTGTACGGCTCTGTTGGTATTTTGTTTGAAGAATTGTCGTCAGGAAATACAACGTTTACCCTGTCAACATAAGACGACCCCATAATTGACAACGGTATTATATTTTGTTGAGTTTCTGCAAATGTCTGCAGTGCTTTATCAACTGATTGTGGAAGATAGTCCTCTTGAAAAGTATACCAATCATAAATCTCCTCTGGATTATCTGGATCTATTCCCTCTATCTGCTTCCTCCACTTTTGAAGCCTTTTGTCCCACTCAATGCTACGATTATATATCCACTTATACTGCATGAGTTGAAACACGCCGAGTGCAGCAAGGTATGACCAAACCAACACAAATTTGTTGTACCTTCTTGGGTCAAGATAAGATGCAGTGACTATGTTGATTGCATTGACAGAATCTTTCTTGGAGAATTTGTCGACAGCCTTCAAGGCCAAGTTCATGCTGTTTTCTTTCGTTACAAATTCTTACAATAATGAGCTTTGTTGGGTCCGTGCCGACTGTCGGTGAATTCTCCTCCCGACCGGTGGACGCCAATTCTCATAAAAGAAGAACCAATCTACAACTTGCAGCACGAAATAAATCGTTTCAACAATTTGAAAAGAATCTACTTGTACCACTAAACCACATGAATGCACTCACATTATTTAGTTTTTAGAGGAATCGTTAACAAAAAGTGAAATGGTGAAGGATAAAATGATATCAATACTTGATGGCTTTGAATCACGCTTTTCAAAACTAGAAGAAGAAATGGATTCAATGAACAGAAGAATAGACGTACTTAAACTAGCGCACGACAGTAAGTAAACTTTCATTCATGTCCAACTCACCGCCATAGATATTGATACAACTATAAAGAGCGTCGATAATGCACTCGTCAAATATAACGTGCCAAACAAAGTTGAAAGGCGTCTAGAACAAAAGTATGTATGAAACATGATCTAAATCACTCAACGTACTTTTAGAGTCAACAATGATCTTGATACATTCTTATCAGCGTTGGATCAATCAGATGATGCACTTCAATTCTTCACCAAACACCAGAACTTTAAAGGCGCAGATAAAATCTCTGCTCAACTATTAAAAATGCGCACCAACGCTGTAGAAATGTTACAAAATGAATTCAAAACAATTCTAGAGAATGTAAACAAGAAGGGAGTCGACCCATACAACCTACCGCAGCCGCTAGAGGCAGGCATTGAGTTGATTCCTGACGATAAGCTTGACCGCCTCAGCAAGATTGCCGCCAGGTTGGATTCCATGCAAAACGTATCGTACCGTTCATTCTACGTAGAGACGCGCAGGAAACTCTTGTGTGATGCATTGGCTAAAATTTATCCAGAAAATAAACCAAAGATGATTGACGTCAAGAATGTGAGCAACGTGATGAGCGTGACTGGTGTCAACATGGTCAAGAATGCAATGATTGGAGGAATCAACAAGGTCACCAAGAAGCACGACGGCAACGTACAAAAGAACAATAACCCAGACGAGCAAGGAGAAGGAAACTACACCGTGAGGAGCTCTCATAAATTCATCCTGTATCTGACTTTTTACTTGAAAATGTTGGAGGCAGAGAGAAGAATGTGCGCAAAGATTGTTCAAAATGTTCAAAGGAATTCCCTATTCTCCGATCTCATCAGCCAGAGCATGCAAACATTTATGAACAGAGCAGAACAACTCGCAAACAAGAACAGATCCAGCGAAAAGGTGTTCGTGCTGTTGGATGTGTTGGAAAACTTTGAAAAGTATTTACATGACTTTGATGTGGTGCTTCAAAACACCAACCACTTTGCACAATTCAAAAAACTAAGTTTAACATTTAAAAAGAACATTAGCAAGCTGTTGGAAGAATTCAAGAATGAAGTGGAGAAGAATGAGATTGAACCCTTCGCAGATGGAGCCGTCCATCAGGTCACGACCAATGCTTTCAGTTTCATGAGGAGATTGTTCGATTACGAAAAAACGGTGGAAGATTTGTTACAGTCGGATTACTTTACCAAAACAACTGCTGCCACTGCTGCTGTTGCAAATATGCACAAGACGAGTATGGGTCGCTATATTTGTAAGTGAATCTATTTTTAGAACACCCATCACAACATGTCACAGACAGAATGGTCACAAAGGCTATCGACACCAACATTGAAACAAAGAGCAAACAATGCAAACAAAAAAGCCATAGTCTTGCTTGTGTGTTTTGTTTGAACAATGACTTTTACGTGTACAAAAAACTACAAAATGCACAATTCAAAAAACACATACAGGACGCCTTGATTAATGATGTGCTGAATAAAGTGAAGCAGGACGAGAAGGAGTACTTGAGCGTGACTTGGGATAGAGCATTGTCTTACCTCAACGACAGGACAAAGTTAGTACAAAAGAAGGGAGAGTACACGAGTAGTGCCAAGAAGGAGATCAAGAGCAAATTAAAACACTTTAACGAACAATTCATCAAAAATTATTTGGACCAAAGATCATTTTCCATTCGCGACCTGGAGTTGAAGGAGAAGGTTAGAAGTGCTACCATACAGACTGTAATTCCAGTGTACAAGAGCTTTATTGACGATTACGGAAAAGTGGATTTTAGCAAAAAGAATAAGGGCAAGTACATTTGTTACGACGAGAGGACGATGGAGGACATGATATTACAATACTTTGATGAAGAAAGAGAAGATAACGAATAAAAAAGTTTTTTTTAATGTCCAAAAAATTTAAGCGGTTGGTTTGTCCTTTTTTGAGAACTTTTCTTTTAGTTTTGAGAAAAAACCTTTCTTCTTCTCTTCTGTTACAACTGTCGTTGTTTCGGTGGTGGCGACTGCAGCTGCTGGTGCTGCTGATTCAACTTTAGTTTCGACAACAACTGGTGCTGCTGTGTTGTCAACTTCTCTTACGATGGTTTCCTCGTGTACTGTGCGAACGACTGGGTGGACGACTTCTTGAACTACGTTTTTTTCGTGTATCTCAGTTACGACTGGTTGGACGTGGTGTTCGATGTTTTCTTTAACGACAATTTCGGCGACAACTTCATCTTTTTGAACTTGAGTTACCTCCTCTTGCTTAGATACGACTGGTACAACCTCGCTGTGTGACGCTAGCTTGAGCTTGTCCTCCTCTGATAAGGCGGATGATCCAACTTCTTGGACCTTTGTTTCTGCGACAACACGTTCGTGGACATCAGCCTCAACAACGTTCTTAACAACTGGTTGTTTTTCTAATTCGATGATTTTTTGTTCGTGAACCTCTTGTACGACTGGTTTGTGAATAACCTCTACATTAGTCTTTTCTACGACGTTAGCAACAACTGGAGCGTCGACGACGTTGGTGACAACTGCTTCTTTTTGGATGACTTCAGGTGCGACGGTTGTGGTTTCGACTTTAGTTTCTACTGCTGTGTCTGACATTAGTTTCTAGTTTTTTATTTTAGTTTCACAACGGATTTAAAAATACGTTTTTGGTCAACACACATTTGTAATTTCACACGAGCACATTCAAAACAGTACAGTAGTGCGAGGTAAATAATTGTACTTATAAGGGATGATAAAAATAAATTTACTATTCTTCAATTCGTAGTCTGCTGATTAACCTGACGATATCTAACGGTAACCTGAACGTTCGCTGATGCAATTTTAAAATCGAAATGCTTTTAAAACATCTTCGATCGGCATCCAACTCCATTGTTCACGAATAGGGCTTCGCAACGAATATTTGAATGGTTATTCGCATATTTACGCAAATAAACAAATACGAATAATTCTTTTACAAAGAATTGTTTTGCTGGTCTTTCACGTTGTTAAAATATCCGAATAACAAACTGGTATTTTTCATCACTCCGCACAAGTGGGGAACAATTTCGAATGAGTGCGGAGTGAGTGCAACGAACGACGCACGAATGAGGAATTGTCACCCACGAGGGCGAGTGATTAGGAAATTCCTGTCTCTTTATGTCAACATAATTAATAAAGATGTTACTTATTTTATTCTCTGTCCTAATATGTTTTGTTGTATGCCATTGCAACAAAGGGCATTTCTATATAGTACTGTGGTAAAAATTGAGGAAATGACTGATCACACTCATGAGAAGTATCTCGCAGGACTGGTGTACATTCCACCAAGTGAGCAGGATAAGAAAGCTGAAGTATTGGCTAAAACTTTTCAAGAAATGGTTAGTATTCGTGGACACTCACAACCAGCTGTATTACCAAACTTGCAGCTGCAGTTTGACAATGCACCACACCATATAGTTAACCCAGCAAACTTACAAGGAGAAGTTACCAGAAGATGTACAATGGGAGATCACTCACGGTAGAGTATGCGATCAAAGAATTAGAAAGAACAAAGCCGGGGCTGTTATTGTTGTGAGGCATGGTATCGATAGGTATACTTCACACTCTGGCCGTAGAACAATGGCAACATTCATGGCTGAGATGGGATTCTGTGCAGCCGAAATTCAATCGATGTTGCGACACATGAACCAATCCACATCGCAGGAATACATCGACTCATCTGATCGTGTGAGAAAGAGCACGTCAAAAAAATTATCAAATGCGATTAGCATCATTGACAGAAACAACGTCGAAAGTGAAGCTGATGTGACCAAGGATAATGATGTTGTTATCGATGATGAAGTGAAGGCAGTGGTAGGTCAAGAAAACAAGAAGAACTGGAATCTGGTATTCAATAATTGTAATGTCACATTTCACTAATAAAGTATGAGGGATAGTTTTTGTTCCCCACAGGTGTGTTTTTGTTCCACACTCAATTGTAAAAAATGAAGAAAGAATTCTAGTTGATCGCTCGATTAGGTAAAAAATCTGTGCGGATAAAGAGACAAGAGAAATAGGGTGGTATCCTGGACCTGGAGCCAAAACTAAATATTCCGTTACAAGAACGAAATACCGTTCCAATGGAAAAGTGCCGGAGCGTCTAATAAGTCTCCCAGTATTTAGAACTCAAAAGTAATGACTTTTACAAAAGAATATGATTTGTGCTTTGGTTGATTCAATTTCGGAATTGATTAGGAGTTTTTAGATATAACGAGATATTTTTGTAAAAATAGGATAGATACAATCTCAGAAACACACTGAAGGTAGGTAGAGAGGAAATGAGTTCAAGTAATTAATTTTTTATTCTGTTGAACATGTTGATTTGCCTCTTTGCTTCTAAAAAGTTATGACTCTGCCCATGTAAAGCTGGCATTTGAACCTGTAAAAATTTGGCTCCGCAAAAGAAGGTGATATTCAAAATAGAGAGTTGTTGTAAATGCTGTCTGAGGATAACAATTGGGAGACATGTTCGAAATTTCGGCATAGGCTTTGCTTAATAGTATGATGATGATGTTGCAGGGACTAAAGCCGGACTGTGTCTGATGTAGGTTACATCATGGGATGGCGTATTCGAAATATCGACATAGGCTTCGCATTAAGAGTACCGAAAAGGGGTTTAAAGTATGTTACAGGCCAATACACTTCACCTGGTCAGACTTGACAAAGAGTTAGTGATTCAATTTTAAATAAATATGCTTCTTACTATGTAACAATCAATCAATTACAGTAATGGTAGGTCTAAATAGCAGTTCCAAAATGTTTACAGTTGTATTACCTTAAACCTTTGTTGTAGTTTATGTATAATACATTTGTCCGTAAACGGGACCAACCACAACTCCAGTGAGGCATGACAAAAGTTTCATCTTCACCTCTATAGACCCTTTCTTGAAAAAGTTTTTGGTTGATAAATTTTTGTTAGTCAAATAAATTCAATTACAAATCGCACGCTAAGATGAACACACGCAATAACACATGTAATGACACCTCTAACAACCAAAACACCAACAATAACTATACTATAAGATACGAATTCCTTCAAATGTATAAACAAGAAGTTCATGAACAAAAATGGAATCACACCAATTTGTTAAGGATGGGATTGAAGGAAGTAAAGAAAATAAAGCACAGCAACTGTAATAAAAAGCAGTTCCAATCAGACATTTATACATGTAAAGAGGGGGCTATATTTATGATGCCATGTTAGATATAGGTGTAAGGAATTGTGATATTGGTACATCAGATTGTAATGAATGTGAAGCTAATGTACTGTTTGATTGTGGAGTGATTGATGGTGTAGTGGGAGTTGTGGGTGTTGTTGGTGAATGTTTTGATCGAGATTGTTCCAACAATTTAATATGCACCTTGGAAAATTGCTTGGTAGTTGACTACAGAAAAAGACCGAGATCTATTTATTAGTACTTAGCCGTTTTTAACATGAAGAAGGAAACTGCCAATGACTGATTCTAATCGAATAAAACTTTGTCTAGTTGAAGTGACGAAGTCTTAACGTCTAGACTAAGTCACCACCATATAGGTCTACTAATTTAACAAATAAAATTAATAATGGACGAGAGATACTGTTACCCAGCCCAACAAGATTTGGAATACGCATGGTCACATCAAAAGACTCTAAAACATTTCAATTTCAGATCTCGTGGTATGAATGACTTAGCGTTTGAGAGATTATACGCGGTAATGGAAAGAGACGGTTTTGGAAACACTGAAGTTATTGATTTGAGTTTTAATGCATTGACTAATAATTCCATAAAATCTCTTATCAAAATGAAAAAAAGAAGTAACTCAATAGATGTTAAACTTCAAAGTAATTGCTTCAACCTCACTGACTTACCACAGGAGCACGTAGCCTTCGTTCTGGAATCATCAGAGGTTTCACACGCATCAGTGTCCATGAACATCACATCAACTACCCCATCATCACAGAGCATGAAATCCCTCCAGCAAAGACAGACAAAAGTAGAAACTCAAATTGAAATTTTTGGAAAAGAAGCCAGAACTGTGAATGAAAGCGTTGACAAATTGAGACAAGAAATCAGAACTGTTAATGAAGGCATTGACAAATTGAGACAAGAAGGCATAATTGTTAATGAAGGCATTGACAAATTTAGACAAGAAAGCATAATTATTAATGAAGGCCTTGACAAATTGAGACAAGAAAGCATAACTGTTTATGAAACTATCAAGGTTTTGGGAGAGACATCTAAAATCCTGGACAAGACGGTTCAACAACATACCGAAGTTTTCGACAAGCAGCATAAAATGATTGAAACGAACATAGCTAACTCTTTAATGAAGAAATACGATTATAGTGTAATTACTGAAGACATCAAGGGATATAATAAAGAGACAGACTTATTTCTCGTATCTTCTGATGGTAAGAAAATTGTGATTGGAGAGGCGGAAAATGATATGAAACAATACGCGTTCACTCAAGTCGTGATCAGACAAAGTGATTTCAGTATGATACCTCGTCATGATTTACCCGAACGCTTGAGAAATTGGGAAACTATCATTCTCTTAGTTGGTGGCGACAGAATACAAGAAAGGTTTGTCGAGTTAGCTAAGTTAAGGAAATATGTACTAGCCCGTGTATCTCATGATTCTTACGAAATTATTGACTATAGTGAGTCATTATAAATATAATTTGAAAGCGATTGTGTTGACTCAATCAATACTGCACGGCTCATTAAAACCTCCGGATCACAATCAATAATTGTCCTCTAATCTGTCGCACTCTTTTTCTGTCATCAAAGTCGACAACTGGCACATCCTGTGCGGGCCCTCTTCTTTATACTTTCCTTGCGATAACACTCTCTCCTCTTCTTCTGTGCCTCGCACATTTTTTTAATGCAAGACGGGGTGAAGGATTGGTAGAATTGGTACTTAGTTTGTATTCATTGTTTGTTAATTGTTCTGGACGCTGTGATTCATGTGTCGAAGACATCCTCCGGCCTTCGAATACGAGGAACGTATTTGGATTTTAAAATTGTAACCTGCTCGGTTGATCCGAGACTTGTAAATTTTTTTAAGCGCCAAATAAAATCGTTAAGTGTTTTCAAAGACTTCCACAGTAAATTTTTATCAGAATATCATCACACTTTTATCGAACGCATAAATGGATTTAATGAATGCACTTTCAAACACCATCAGAATGAATAACAGCACACAGTATTCGCCTTTGTGAGATTTAAATCAAAGTGTTACCTAATGGATATACAAGTCAGAATAGATATCAGAACATGATACGTATGACCAAACATATAAAATTTCTTGAAGACATGTAAATGTGGAGAAGCTGGTGATGTGAATTGAACAGCATATGTAACATCACAACATCGAATTTGTTGTTTGAGTAGATTGGAACATGTACGAAATAATTCTAGTGAACACCTGCACCAACATTGCAAATTCGTTACATTTTCAAAAAAAACAAACGTTTAGTCGAAATTCATTTAATGGTACAAGTGCAGAAATACAGATTCATTGAACAATTTTCACATACAACGGTGAAAGTATGCAGATCACGGTTGTTACGATGTGATTCCTTGTTCTGATTTGTTTTCGTGATGTGATGGAATTCATAGTACAAACTTCTAAAATCCGAGATGCATCGGATTCAGTTTTTTATTCGATTCTATTTCTTTTTACCGGTCAGCATTAATATGGTTAATCAACTAATTTGCCTCCAAAATTTTACTCCACATATGGTCATACTCATGTTCAATCAACAATGTTCACTTCCTTGTTCTAACAAGCAAAAAAAATACAACCAACTACTACTAGTACCTCCTACTAGGACAATGAAAGACTCCGTTAAGCTAGACTTCAACGCAAGAAGTGTTATGTTACATACTGCGGTTAGCGTGATAGTAGAACCTCAACAGTGTTCACAACTTGTGGGCAAAATAACTACCACTCCCCAACAAAAGAAAAAACTAGCCATTCCTTCTGCACCTAGGAAAGTAAAGAAACCCATAAGGATGAACGAGGAGATAACATCTTCCGTTCGTAGACGGTTGTGCTTCGACGACTTTGTTGTAGACGAAAGCACAGTTCCTGGCTTCAAGTTACGCACAGACGAGGAACCTGTTGCTAACAAGATTACGCGGCCATTTTGTGAAATTTAAATTCCTAACCGACGAATTAGATTGGATGTACTCTTTTTAAATACTTTCCAGCTGTCTGGCACCTAACGTTGTAAATACATAAACAATATTTAACTTTTTGACCAATATTTTTCTTGCCTCATTAATCAAAATTTCCATCATAACCAAAAAAAACTTGAACTAACTCAGACTTCTTGCGCACTAATCAAGTTCTACTATTTCCAAGACATTATTAGTAGTAAAGAATGAACTGGGGTGTAAACACGTAAAAAAAGAGATCAAAATTTATGTAATCCATTGTAATCTCAGGACGTAATCGTGATTTTTAAACAAGATTAATGTCATTCTTTATTGATGATTAGGTTAACGTATTACAGCTTTTACATAACTAATAAAAACATGGTTGGTGAGTAGTCATCTCTGATTTGTGTTGTAAGTCTGCAGTTGACTATTGACAACTGCAAAACAACTTCAATGGGAGAATCGAGAGAGGAGGTAGGCAGTCTCTTTGTTGGGAGGATTAGTGAATCCGCAAGACAAAAAGATATCGAGGTACGCGCTCATCTTCTAGATATTAACCGTCTTCAGGAAATGTTTGGGAAGAAGGGAGAACTAACTAGATGTGACCTTAAAGTAAATTACGCCTTTGTCACATATAGACATGTGAGAGACGCCGAGGATGCGGTTAAGGATTTACACAACCAAGAGTTGTGCGGTAGAAAGATTAATGTCGAGTGGAGCAAAGAGAGCGGAAGATTCAACTCTGGAAGAGGTGGAAGAGATAGAGACAGCAGAGACGGCGGAAGAGATGGTAGAGACAGAGACAGGTACGAACCCTACAGAAGAGACAGCAGGGATAGGAGGGATGGTAGAGATAGGGATAGAGACCGTAGGAGACAGCGCTCGAGAAGTCCAGGGTATGTATTTTAATTTTACACTTACCAACATTTTATTAGAAGAGACTCATACAGAAGAGACAGAGATGACCGTGATCGCAACGGAGGTCGCCGGGAGAGGGACGAGCCAAGAAGGGAGAGGTCGAGAGAAAGAGATGACAGGAAGACAGAGAGAGCAGAGAGATCACCAGTGCGCCGTTCGCTATCGCCTCCATCAAGACGTTCGCCACCACGCGATAGATCACCGGTGTCACCTACTACCAAGCGCTCGCCAGTACGCGATAGGTCCCCGGTGCGCGATAGATCACCAGTGCGAGAGAGATCACCAGTGCGCGACCGCTCAAGATCCCCCTGATTTAAATTTTCAACATGCGCTTGCTAAGCCACTTATGTCCTACAAATGCTATGCTAATGCTTCTGATTCCTGCTGGTCTAATTCTTTTATCCGTTGTTGTTTTATTATCCTTCCATAAACTGTATAGGTCCTAATAAAACGCCTTCTTGCGTGTAGAAAATATTCAATATCCTTATCCGACCACTTTCTCCTACCAATTGATAGAATATACACATAGGCTATATTCAAAAAGATTTTATTTGTACACTCATTCTTCCTCTTTTGTTGATTTCACGCTACAAATCAGTGATGAGCTCTTGTGGTCGCATGTCATTTTTACTGGATGAAACACGCTCTCTGATAAAACATAAATAACACCACAGTCTTGAACCGATAAAAAGTAACTCCATACTATTGGAACCATGATACATGAACGTTTCAACTCCAACCCTGTTGCTTCACAGGGGAGTCTGGTGTGAAACCTCTTGTTGCTCCTGTTATTAACACATACGCGAAGTGTAACTATTTTATCAAAATTACCGTTCAACAAAAAGTGTTCGTACATGGCCATTTTGTATAATTTGCACAACAAGTACTTTTGACCAACAGTGATCAGTGGGTACACGTTTTCCTCGACATGGTTTATTTCAACATCCATGGCAAACTGCTGGCCCTGGATCGTGGTTTTTATATTGACATCCAGGTTGGCGTCTCCATCTAATAAGCCTAATGACACCAACTGAGATTCGTTCAAGTACATCATGTTTGGTTTATTTTTGTAATCCAGGCACAACAAACAAGGTACGGAGTAGGAGGAATATGATAAATAAACACAAAGATAAATGTTTTCATTTTGTTGTTCAAAATATCTAGTTTGATAATAAATGTCTACGGACTCGTCCGACAGATACTGACCGCGGTTAGCCCTTTTTTTATTAACAATATATACAAAATAATCAAGTAGAGATGCACCACTCCTCTCTTTATAGAATAATGAAAAACACAACCTACATGTTTCTAAAGGATTGTATTGCTCAAGAAATTTATTCATTAGACAACTTTGATCGTCCTTCTCCTCTACGTGAGAACCAAACAATGGATGCCCTTGGTACAATAATACTCCCTGTGCTCCTATAAAGTCCCAGCCCAATACACCATCAATTTTCGTGCTGTTAATCTCTTTGTTTGAGATTGTCAAATGCACATGTGTGTCGGTATGTAAGCTTTGACTGCTGTTAAATACAACAGGAAGTTGCTTCAAATCAAATGAAAAGCAATTCGATTTTAATGATAATGTGTCAATTAGAAAGGATCCAAGCGTCTTTGTTGTGTTCCCGTCTGAAGTCACTTTATGGTATTCGCATGGAATTGTTCGCTTAATGTGGGGTAAATAACTTGTTATCAAATGATGATGTATTCTGTAAAGATTATGTGTGTGGATCGAACCTCCCATTTCTACAAAGGTATTTGGGAACATACCTCTGCGACCAAGAAGTGGACAGTCGGGTCCATTTTTGAGTACGTTCCAGACTACTGGGACATTCCACTGTGATATCAACAAATCATTCTCCAAGGGTAAATTACGAACAGTAATCATTCTTAGCACCCCTTGAAACGACCCAAAACGTGTGTGTAGTGTAACAATGGGTTCGTTCAATGATCTGTTAAATTGTAAGTACAATCCCATCTGATAAGATATCAACGAGAATTCTATCGTTGTGTCAAGAAGAAAAGAAACAGGTACAAAGCTTTGGTTTTCAGAGGTTGTTTTGTGATATGTCACCATGTCTGCGGTTATTGGTATGCTTGATATATTACTGTAATCATTCTCGCTCTTGGATACCATTAAAGTATGGCTCATGGATTTATATGCATGTTGGTGAGAGGTGAAAGTGTTATTGTTTGGAAGTTTTTGGATAAATTCATCAACATGCTCAAATGATAATGACCATATATGATTAGACTCTTGTTTTAACCTGGTCGGGCATAAGTTTTCTACATCCCTTCTCCGTTTGAATGGGTCGAACATGTTACAATTGTTGTAACAAGCAACCCAAGGGTATAAATTGAACCTTCCCCCATCCAACCCCTTAAAAAACATACCACACAACAACAATGTCAGACAATTATGATTACGATGAGGAGGAAGATGAAGAAGATTATGACGAAAGACCTCACAAAAGAGCCAAAACCTCTCAATTTTTGGATATAGCTGCAGAGGAACAGGATGAAGACGATGAGGAAGATGACTATGATGACGAAGATATACAGGCTTCCTCAGAAGAGCGACGCGAAGCTTCACTAAGGGAAAGTCAAATGCAGCAGGAGGCCTCAAGCAGACGGCGCGGAAATAACTTCTTACAAGAGCTGGAAGAACGTGCAAAAGTATTCCAGGATGACGGAAAGACAATTGGTGTGGACGACGAGGACGACATTGATGACGACGACGAAGAAATGATGGGCGGGCAGCTACACCAGCACACGACTAGCAGGTGCCCTAGGGGGCAAACAGCGCACACAGGCGCAATACCCCACAATCAACGACCCCAAACTATTTTTGGTGAAATGTAAACATGGAAAAGAAAGACAGGCAGTGATAACGATCATGCAAAAGTTTTTTCAATCTGGAGCAAACAAGCAAACGGTTGCAAATCACGAGTGCCCTGTGCGTGGAAGGCTTCAAGGGAAGCATCTACGTGGAATCAGCCAGAGAGAGCTACGTCAAGGCTGCAATCTCCGGACTACACGGACTCGTCTACGAGACCGGAATCAAGTTGATACCCCTGGCAGAGATGAAGGATGTTTTGAATCCAGGCAAGAGGGAACCACCAGTCAAGACCGGTGCCTTCGTGCGCATCAAGAGAGGTCTATACAAGGGAGACATTGCAGAGGTGGTGGGCGTGGAGGAATCGCAGGGCCTCGCCAAGATCAAGATGATACCGCGCATCAACATTAATAACATTTATGAAGCCGAGAGCAACGCACCAGGAAAGGCACACATCAACAGACCACCGCAACGCTTCATGAACGTGGAAGAGATCAAGGGCCTCAACGGCGAAGTCAGCACCCAGGGTTCGTTCGACGTGTTCAACGGCAAGAAGTACAGGGATGGATACTTGTACAAGAGCGTCAAATTCATATCCATGGAGATCAAGAACGTGAACGTCACCCTGGACGAATTACAAAAATTCAACGCAGGCATGGTGAGCGGCGGCGATGGCGATGCACAATCGGCACTAACGTTGAGCAACATTAACGGACTCAAACAGGGATTGAGGAAGCAGGCAGCGTTCAAGAAGGGCGATTTGGTGAGGGCGGTGGAGGGCGATTTGAAGGACATGATGGGAATCGTGCACGACATTCAGCCCGACAATGACATGGTCACCATCATACCCAAGCACGAAGAATTCAGCAACCAACCGCTTCAATTCCTCGCGTCCCAATTACAAAAGCACTTTGAGGTGGGAACGTTCGTCAAGGTGACCAGCGGCAAGCACGAGGGAGAGACGGGTTACATTGTTCGCATCATGGACGAGAACGATGGCACCGTCGTGTTGTACAGCGACGTGAAAAAGAAGGAGATCAAACCCTTCATGAGCGACATTCAAGAAACATCGGAGGCCACCAGCACCGAGACCACCGTCGGCAATTACTCGCTGCACGATATGGTCAAGGTGGATGCTCAGGTGATGGGCGTCATCACCAAGGTGGACAAGGAAATGTTCCACGTGCTGGACAACAACTCCACGGTGCGCACGTTGAGCTTGCAGGAGATTGGGCCCAAGCGCAACACCAACGACGGATACAAGATACCAGACAAGGCCAATCAATTGGTGGGCGTCAGCGATACCATTCGCGTCATCGACGGTCCGTTCAAGGGCAGAGAGGCAGTGGTCAAGCAAATATTCAGGGTCATGTTGTTCTGTCATGCCAGAGATTTGTTGGAGAATGGCGGAATGTTCGTGGTCAGGGCGCGTCAGTGCGAGTTGAGAGGCGTGGTCAAGGACAGCAGCAACGGTGCCAGCAACGGAAGCATGAGGCCGCCAGGCGCTGCTGCCAACAAGAATAGAGGATTCATTTACAAGAAGAGGAGCAATCATCCATGGTTGGGCAAGACGGTGCGCATCACCAAGGGTCCCTACAAGAGCTATCTGGGCATTGTCAAGGACGTGGTGGATACCAATGCACGCGTGGAGCTTCACTCTCACATGAAGACCATCAGCGTGGACATGAATAGCTTGAAGGAAGTGAGCGGTTACACCGATAATAGGTCATCATCGTCATCACAACAACAACAACAACAACATAGATCACACGGTGCGAGGACGCCCATGGGTGGTGGTGGATGGGATCATGGCGGAAGGACTCCGCTGCGATCAGAGCTGGGAAGCGAGACGCCGCTCAGGCCCAGCGGAAGCGAGACGCCCTATCACGACAACATGCCAAGGACGCCCAGCAATGATCCATGGAATCCACGTGCTCCCATGACGCCCATGAATCGTGATTATGATCATGATTCGTATGCACCATCTACTAGCAGTTACAATCCGGTCACCACTCCAGGTGCCACCAGCTATGCGCCGACCACTCCTGGTGTGGGTGGACACGATATGCCTGTGCAGACGCCAGCAGCATACACGCCCTTCACGCCCGGCGGTGCCATGACTCCAGGAGGTGCCATGAGTTATTCATCTTATCAGACGCCAGGTGCCAACTACCCACCAGAGACGCCCTACAGCGTGGCTCCTAGCACGCCTGGTGGTGCCATGACCAGTTATGCACCCACCACTCCTGGTGTAGGTGGATACGCACCCACCACACCTGGTGGTTATATTGCGCCCACTACGCCAGGTGCGTCCAGCTATGCGCCCAGCACGCCTGGTGGTGCCATGAGCTATGCACCCACTACTCCTGGCGTAAGCAGTTATGCGCCCAGGACACCTGGTGGACCCATGAGACACGGCATGCAGACGCCAATGACTGGCGTGAACACACCCGGTGGCGACATGTACTCCAGCGCACAGACACCACGCACTCCTGGCATCGGAGCACAAACGCCCAATACTCCTGGTATGGGCGTGCCCATGACACCTGGTGGCATGCCTCAATATCAAACGCCCTACGGTGCTGCTGGTGGGATGATGTACAACATGCACGCTGGCATGGACGGTGCTGCTGGTGATCAGGGCAATTGGGTCAGAGTTGGCCTCATTGTCAGCATCGACGACGAGAGCAATAGTTACAATGGATATCGTGGACAAGTCAAGAAGGTGGTGGATAACACTGCATCGCTTGCACTAGAGATGGGCAATGAAGAAGAAGAGGTGGTGGTTCAGGTGGACTGCGATTGTCTACAGACGGTGGTGCCGGAGAAGGGGGCGAGAGTGATGGTGGTCAAGGAGGAGTACAGAGGTAACATTGGTACCATGTTGAGTGTGGAGGAGACGGATAAGATTGCGGTGGTCAAGATGACGGACGGTCAACACAGAGTGTTGGGTTGGGACAAGATTACGCCTTACAAGGATTAAATGTTAATAAATATATTTTATTATGATAAACGATAAACCTTTGCATAAGTGTTCTTCGCCAATATCATGTATGGATTTCAGACCAACATGTCGATAGATTACAGCGGTTTCCCGATGGAAGTGGCACAAGTATTGGCCTTTGTGTTTAGACCTAAAGCTGTAGGTGTCGTAACCTCTCATTCCCATGCCCACCTTGAATGTTGCTGCATCATGCTGTTTTTCAGTCAGTACACACCGTCCCCAATCATCAATACTTTGTGAAATGTACTGATCTGTGGACATGGACCGCAACATGACACCATCCTCCGTCTCTATTACAGCCCAACATGTCATTTTGCATGATTTAAGAAACGACAGCACACTTGTTCCCTCTACGCCAAGATAAGACCCACAAATAGTCATTATCTGGCAACAATTTGGAGAAAATGATAGATTGTTGGTGAACAGTTGTGATTCTTTAAGCCTAAATTCAATAGGAGGACTTTGTACTGAAATGTACATATCACCATCGAAAATAACAAGATTATCAGGATGATGATGTAAAGACAAGAAGAACGAACCACTTTGTCTGTAATTTTTACGAAATGTACAAAATCGAATGGCGTCTAGATGTTTGTCTACCATAACAAGGCGTGTACCACTCACAGCCACTACTCTATGAACGTATTCTGCAGAAGTAAAAACATTACCCATCCGTATCGTTTCCCTGTTGTCTGAATAAAGTTGAGCCATCTTCCCTAGAACTCAAAGAAAGTCCATCCATAGTGTCACATAGATATTTAGAATCCTCTACTTTTAACCTTACACAATTCATGTTAAATTGTAATTGTAGGGATAACATGTTGAAAAGATTTGAAGCCAACTCTTGTGGATTTAGAGCCCCATGATGATGGTTGTGAACAATAATGTCTATATCAGTCTGTATTTCCCTCTTTGTACTTTCGATACGCTTAAAACCAGATATCAACCTCAACAAATCATCTTTTCTATCTGAATGGAGTCTCCTTATTCTAGATGTATATGGTAAATCACTTTGCACTCTCCCTCTGGTATTGATGTTGTACGGTGGGTTATCCTCAGCCAAACTTGTGGCAGTATTACTATGGCTACCACATAAGATTTTCGACAACCACTCTAATGGAGTCATTTCTTTGTTCGTGACAAGTTCCCACTATTACAAAAACATGATATGAAGAAGAGAAAATGCATAAGACATGAGTTCATAGCTGTGATCCTTTTATAATTGTTTTTTGTCTTTCCTGTTCCTTGTATTCTGCTTCCTCCTCCCACTTTCTCCTCCTCATCATCTTCTGTACCATTTGGGTTTTAGCTTCAGGCTTGACAAACGAATTCTCACTTTTAGGTTGATTCATCATTCTAAGGAAATCCTCGAAACATAGTCTAGATTCACCTTTTTCTGACGTACCAGAACAATCATTTTGATTTATTAACTCTCTGCATTCGTCGTCGGTCAACCTTTGACCTATTTCCAAAAAGACCTCCCTCAACCCTTCTACAGTAATGTACCCTTGATTTTTTTTATCAAATATTTTAAAAGCTTCTTTCATCTCATCTACTTCTTGATTATTTTTCATTCTTGCTTGAGCCGATGTCTCGTCTACATTCAAAATCTCACCAACCTCGTCATCAAACATTTGAGTAGGCTGTTTTGATAGAAGTTTTGTTTGTATAATCTGCTTTGTGGTATTTGCTTTAATGTCCGTTGGTACGAACACTGAATCAACACCAGGCTGCTGCATTAGCTTCAAAAAGTCATCAAAAAATAGCCTTGGTTCTCCAGCACCATTTTCAAAACTACCAGTAGAGTCATTTTCGATGATGATAGACCTGCACTCTTCTTCTGTGAGCGGCTGCCCTATATGACTAAAGATATCCTTAAATGCTTCAGTGGTGATATAGCCTTGGTTAGTTCTATCAAAAACCTTGAAAGCCTCCTTCATCTCGTCTACTTCTTGTAGCTGACTGTTTTTGCTTACCATCAAAGTAAGAAATTCATCAAAATCAATTTCTCCGTTTCCGTCTTCATCCACCTCCTGAACCATTTCTTTGAGCTCAGTCTCTGATGGATCTTGCATCAACGAACGCATGATGGAGCCTAAAACTTCTAGTGTAATTGAACCTGACTGCTTTTTGTTTTTTTCATGCTTTTGGTCCTTTTTATTGCCTTGCTTTACAGGAACTTCCATCTGGCTAAGGAAAAGATTAAAGGCCTCCTTGTACTCCTCAACCTGCTCATTCTTGAGGACTTCGCGAGGATTTATAATCTTTTTCTTGCTCATTTTGTAAGGAATTGTGATTCAATCAATATTGAAAAAGAAGGTCACATTAAAAACAACGCAAGACCACACATCAAAACGTGTCAATTAAACAACAAACTGCTTAGATCATAAACATGAAGAAATAATTATACAAAGTTGAGTGTATTTCAAAAAGATCACTATTAACAGTTACAACCAGGATCTGTTTTCGTTCCAGTGGTGTTGGGGTCCGTAGTTCCGACTGGTGGTAGGGTGATTCCAGTTGGGGCGGGTTGTACTACTTGTGGGTCAGTGACGCTTTGAACAGTGCATAGTCTGTAAATTTCCTTAAGAATGGTAGAGAAAGACAATTCGACATTAGTGGAGTCCAAAGCTGAGGTCTCGATGAAGGACAATGAATTCTTCTCCGCAAAGGCTTTGGCTTCTTCGGTGCTTACGGCTCTCAAGTGACGAAGATCGCTCTTGTTTCCGACTAACATGATTACAATGTTTGGGACGGCATGGTCTCTGAGTTCCTTTAGCCATCTCTCTACGTTTTCAAAAGTCACTCTCTTTGCGACATCATAAACCAAAAGTGCACCTACTGCACCTCTATAATAAGCGCTAGTGATTGCTCTGTACCTTTCTTGACCGGCAGTGTCTATTTAATGATTATAAATAACGTCCGAGACATTTTTCTTACCCCAGATTTGTGCCTTGATTGTTTTCCCGTCTGTTTTGATGGGTCTAGTCGCAAACTCTACTCCGATTGTTGTTCTCGTCTCCAAGTTGAATTCATTTCTAGTGAAACGAGACAAGAGGTTACTCTTCCCAACGCCAGAGTCACCAATCAAAACAACTAGTGGCGGTTTATTACATGAAGGAATTAATGTACATACTCTTGAAAAGATAATCGTATTCGTCGTCTTGGTTCATAACAGTGTGTCGTTGAATCTATTTTTCAATTAATTCCTCCAATAAGAAATTTGTTGTAATTTAAACCAAAATAAGATGAGTTTTGGTCTCGTTGGAACCCACAACGTCATCAACTGTAAAATGCTAAATTTGATTGATCCTACACATAAGGATCCGCTTTAATGGGCAAAAATACAATAAGCCGTATTTACTGCGGTATTTAATACCACTCATCTCGCTTTTAGCGTCTTGGTGGATGCTTATCGTTTTTTGTGATTGTAATAATACAACAATATATCGAGATGCCGCCAGTCCCTTTGAGTAGGGGAGGTTTGAAGAAACCACCATCAGCAAAATCAAACTCCAAAGAAGTGGATAAGCTTGCACTTGATGCAAGAAATATGGAGGAGGAGCTAATAAAGCTAAGAGAAACCATCAACAAAGACTTGGCCAAGAAGAATGCAATACCGTATGATTCAACGTACTCAATGCATCTAATCTGTTCAGTAAAGAGGGAATTTGGAGAAGCGCAAAAACAAGATTAAATTCAGCAGATGTTAAAAAAACACAAATATTTAGACCAATACCAACTACTAGTGCGAGTGGGAAATCTTCAACACCAGAAGTCTCTTTTATTAAGGTCACTTCGCAACCGATCAGCCTCTTCAAAAGTAAAAATAGTCTCACAGCCTGCTGAAGAAAGTCAAAGTTCGGTTGAAAACGGCACTGGATCTGATTCAGAAGCAGGTAGTTTATGGGGAACGTATGATGCAGAAGCTAATTCAAAGTCTTTTGCAGAAGCTGTATGGAATTGGCGAAATGCTGATAAAGAGATTGGAGAAACAAAGAGAGCATCGACACCACCTGGAATATCGTATGAAGAGGGACAAAGAAATGCTAAAATAGTAAAAATAAATTATGAACCAAATCCAAGCCAACAAGGTGGGTTATTGTGGGGTGAATACAATGAAGAAAATGTAACAAAACACTTTACTGAAGCAGTTATGAATTGGAGGAATAGTGGTCTGGGCCCGAAGGATAAAACAAAAGGTACTACAAGTGTTCAGGAAATTGAAATACAAACAGCAAATTCTCAGAGACCTACGACTGCATCACTAGAGAGCAACCTTAATGAAGTTTTTGTGGAGAATCTTAAACTTAGCACACGTGTTACATATTTTGATGAGTTGGAGGGTTTGTTGAACCAAAAATTACAATAAACATCGACTTTGTATAAAAACTTTAAGTGTTCCAACAGCTTGGCCTTTTTAGCTTGATTTTCTATAGATTACAGTATAATATAGTATCTTAGTTGTCGATAGTTTTGTGGTCAATCCCAGTTGGCCAACCGCGATCAAATGAATTATTCAAATCAAATAAAGATGAGGTTGGGAGCACTATTGGTTTTATCAGTCATTGCAGCTTTTCTGATGGTTTCTGTATATGCTAAAACATCCGATCAAACCGAACAACCAGACCAAATAGAACAATTGATTAACGACAAGGTAAAGAACAACAAAGTTGTGGTGTTCTCCAAGAGCTACTGCCCGTGAGTTTTACAATTCGTAATACATTAACAATATAAAGATACTGCGCAAGAGCAAAGGGTCTACTCAAAAGCTTGTCTGTTAAAGCCGAAATTTTGGAATTAGATCAAAGGGAGGATGGTCAAAAGATCCAGTCAACACTGTATGAGAAGTTCACGAAGAGCAGGACTGTTCCATCCATTTGGTTCGACGGTAAATGGTTTGGAGGTTCTGACAAGCTCATGCAGTCCCTCCAAGATGGAACATTATATGGCACTTTGAAGGAGGCCAACATTGAGTTCGTACCAGAAAAGTCAGAATTATAAACAGAGCGTTCTCAGATTAAATAAATGATAATTTATACAAGTGTTTGGTAGTGTTTTTATCACATTTTTCGGGATCTCAAACTTCGTCGGAAGTCACTCAACCTGATTTCCGATTTAGCGGATCCCGCACCATTTTAGACTTTTAAAAATAGTTTTCAAATGGTTCGGACTAAAAAAAGAGAAATATCAAGATAGCGCATGGCATAAAGTTGTAACTTGTTAGACTCCACATAATTTCCTTGGCTGAACGGGTAAAAGTTACAATATGGCCTTGCAAAGGGATAGCCGCATAGACAGGTATACAAGAAGAATACAGAATTTTCGGAGGGACATAGCATTGGAAATTACCAAGTCAATAACCGACAATTCATGTTACGAAAGGAACTATGACTTTATCGGCAAATTGAAATTCATATCAGAAGTTAATTTCTTGAGGCGTGTGTACCATTTAAATGAACAAACAGAAGGCAGTTCAGAACTTGCAATAGACGATCGTGTCTGTAGCGTCGGCATGAAGAGGAAGAGCGAAGACGACCATTCGACAACACGGACCAAAAAATTCAAACAAGATCATTACCACATTCATAAATACACGAAACACTTGAGGGAAGAGTTGCACGCACTTATAAAGACGCTGTCGGACCCAGAGTATAAAACTAGCTACGATTGGCTTTATGTTGCCCAGAAAGAGGCATGGAGCTATCACCCCAAAAAATCTCTGCCCTCTTTCGGCAATGCCATTCATAAAAACCCCTGGCAATACAGACAGTATGTGCACTTGATGGAGCCGTACAGACAGTTGGGTAGAAAAAAAGATTGCATCAAGGCATCCTTGATGGCAATACACTATTGCGAGCAAGAACTCCAATGGATTGCTAACGAAAAAAAGACTTATACCGAGGACGTTGAGGAATTGGATGCAGATTTTTCGTTCGTGATGGGTTACAAGAAGCTTTTCGATGGCATCAACAGTTTCTTTAGCGATGCGCTGATACCAGCGTGCAGCTGCATCAAGGAGGCCACCATCCAAGACCCCACCAACAATTATGCACTCTTAAACCTCTCCATTCTGTACTCGTTCTCGCCAGGAGGAGGAGATTTGAAGCTCCAAGCGGTCAAAATGCTTAGGGGAGCCATACAGTCGGTTGGTCCTGCAGAGGTGGAACTCATTACCAGTTTCTTGTGTCACACGTTGAGCCAAACCTACGTCAACTTGGACATGATTCACGAAGCATTAGAATATTTGGACAAGAGCATACATGCTAACGACACCATGGTGTTGGCCTATCAGGATCGATGTAAACTTTTAAAAGCAATGGAACACTACGAGCACGCAATGTTAGACAGCGATGCGCTGGTGAAAATAAAACCGGAGAGCTCCATGGAGTTGAGCAACATTTACTTGTCCAGGGCCATGTTGTTTGCAAAGCTTGGAAAGTTTGAACTCGTTCTTGATTGGGTGCTGCAGAGCATCAAAGCCGATCCTACCAATGTGTTTCCTTATACCATCTTGTTGAATGATTTTATAGTCCATAATGAATTCGATAAGGTGAAGAGTTTGATGGAAAAGATTCCTTTTAGTGAAATTGAAGACCCGACTCAGATCTCTACCTATTTGCAACACCAAGCCGAGGCGTACATTCATTTTAATCATGTCGAAACTGCGAACAATATTCAGAGAAGGTTGGATCGTTACTTGCAGTCATGGTATAGAATATCTTAAAGTTGTGTTTAATAAAGTATATATTTAGAATTTGGTTGAGTTGGTTGGTGCTGGTGAGGATGGTGCGATAGGTGCTGGAGAGCCTGGTATGGACGGCGTGGTTGCGATTTCAGATTCTGGTTTCTTACAAATGTACCAAAAGTGAAATTTAGTGTCGTCATCAAACGGAATAGTTGCAAAATTAGGTTTGGCTGATTTTGGTTGAAAAGACTCGAAATGATATTTACTTACCACATGTTTCGACGGATATGTCCCATGGATACTGCTTGTTTTTGAGAAAAGGTAGTCGAAGCTGACTCTTGGCATATGAAAGCATCATGAATACACCGGATGGCCGAAGGACTCTGTATATATTCTTGAACGCATTTTGAATTGTCTTGATGGGTTCATCCCCACACAAAATAATGTCCATTGTTGCTTTGTCAATGATGCAGTCAAACGTATTTTTAGGAAAGTTCATTTCAAGTAAATCCATCTCTATGAATGCTAAGCCAGGTTTGTCTCCCCCTAGCTTGTTCATCTCTGAAATCGCCGTTTTGGAAAAATCGACGGACACAATGTCTGAAAAACCATCCGAGTATAGATCCATTGGTAATGCTAATCATGTAAAGTTATACAATCTTAATAAACAGTGTCTTACTAGATACACCACAGCCTGTTATAAGTACTTTACTGTCTTTGGATGTATGAGTGTTTATCGTGGATTTGATTTCCGAGTATTTCTGGTACCATTCGAATGGTTGAGGTTCTCTATATGATTAAATACCAGAGGCAGAGTACATACCTTAGGTATCTGTCATCCCAATACGATTTAGATGAGTATTGAGTCATGATTTAAATTGTAAGCTCAAACCGCCTTCTGTCTCTCGAGAAATGTCTACAGGAAAGCAGCATTATGATAATCTTGTTCAAAAGAGACGTCAGGAAGAAGCTTTCAAGAACTCCTTGAAGCAATCGCTACATAACGATGTGATCAATGCTGGTTATCAAAACAGCGAGAAAGCCGTGGAGAGACTTCGCCAAAAGAATAGATTGGATGCCTACTCCAAGGCTGTATCAGAGGAGGAAAACATACTAAGAGAACAAAAAGGAAAGATACTTAGGGACACACTTGCAGAACAAGAATCAAGGATCGCCGACGAGATCGAAAGGCGTAACATTGAAAATGTCAGACAACAAAAAACAATACAAAAAATAAGAGAGGAGAGCGAGGAATTAAGAGATTTGGAATCTAAACTTAAGAGTGCGTATCTTAATCTCGAAAGAGAGGCTCAAATAAGAGAAAAGCAACAAATACAGCAAAGAGATGCCGTAAACGAGAAGTTAATCGCAGAGGAGATGGAGAGAAAGAGAGTGGATCTATCTAAACAATTACAGGATGTGGAGCAACAAAGAAAAGAGCAAGCACTACAAGCCAAGAGAGTTCTTCAGGATCAAATCATACAAAAGGAGCAAGAGAGGGAGTTGGCTTATCAAGAATTCCTCAAAGAGAAGCAGCTCGTAGATGGCATTGTAGAAAGAGTACAAATGCAAGAGCAACAAGAAATTGAGGACAGAATGAGAAAGAGAATCGACACTCAAAACTACATTAATAGCTATCTAGAAGACAGAGAAGACTTCAAACGCAGAGAAAAGGAATTGATAGAGGCGGAGAACAGGAGAATAGCTGAATATCAACAAGAAGTAAAAGCTAGAGATGATGAAGAGAACGTACGCAGACAGATGATACAAGAAAAGAAGAACAAGATATTAGAGATGCAGTCGAGAGAGCTCGAGCTAAAGAGAAGGGAGATGGAGGAGATGGAGCAGTTATTGAATGAATTGCACATCGAAGAACAAGAGGAGAAGCAAAGACAGTTAGAGGAACAAAGAGTAAACAAGAAGCTGAGAGATAGAGACGATATGATGAGGGCGAACGAAGAACAAATGTACAACAAACAATTAAGAATTGAGCAACAAAAGAGAGAAGAAGAAGTTTTCAGGCAGCTTATGGCAAGACAGTTTGAAGAAGATGAGAGAGTTGCTCAGATGACTGCACAGAAGAGGCGCATGAAAACACAGGAGTTCAAGAGGGACGTAGAAGCATTAATTGAAGAGAGAGCAAGAATGAGGGAGCTACAATTGGAGCACGAGAGAAACGAGTTGTTAAGAGAAGAAGACGACAAGAAGAGGAAGAATGATATTGTAGAACAGGAAAGGAGAAAACTCATCCAAGAACACGTTGCCAGAATCATCAAATATCTTCCAAAGGGAGTGCTCACTAAAAATGATTTGGCACTACTACCAGAGGATGTACGACTTGAGATTGAGAATTCATCGAAGCAGAATGGAGCATTTTCCCAATTTTATAGTGCCAAATAAAAATTGATATATGTATGTGGGGTGTTGTAATTTATTACGGTTGCTAAAACCATCACATTTATTCTTGGCGTCCAGGAGAATTGGATTTTATTTTCCGTTAGTCCGATGTGATTGTAAAACTATTGCGTCATACGATAAGATGTGGCCGACTTTAAAAACAATATTGCTTATAGACTTTATTATTGCGGCTCCTTCAGTGATTATGTTGTACTTTTATCCATTAGAAGCGATCAACGGAGAATGCAGAACTGATAACTCCCTTCCATGCATATATACCAAAACTCTTTTGGAACTTCTTAGTATTAGAAGTTGGATGGTTGTATGCATGTCGTTTCTTGCATATAGAACAACGGATAATGAATTGAGGTGGTACTTCTCACTATTAGTCACTCTATGGTGTCTGTATTCACCTTACATCTGGTTCACCACCGGATATGATGCTTTCATTCTCAATGGGAAAAATCAGGCAGCCTCTATTGGACTTTTTTTATTTGCTATGATGTATGCTGTCGCTTTGTGGAAAGAGAGGCGATATGTACTGCACCGGTAAATACTTTAAAATAAATTATGTTACGAGTATGACTGTTCTTTTAATCAGTTTTTGTCTTACGAATCACCAGGTTGATCTTCCAGGATGACCTGTACCAAACCAAACTAGAACGAAAGATTTTTAATCTAAAAAAAAATTTAAATCAAAATGACAGAGAAAGTAGCATCACCTGACGCATTCAGTGCAAACTTTGAACAAGCATTCCAAAGTGATGCTCAAGCACCAGTTACGGAGTCTAACGAGCTCTCGAAAGTGCTCTCCGGCAACACCACAAAGGCACCAATACCGAACAGTGATAGTGGTGACGTTGGTAGCGTCCTTGACGACTTTTTGGACGTTCCAGTGGAGAAAAAACCAGACACGACGGTTGAGCATCAAAAAATAGAACACATTTTAGAGTCCTTTGAAACAAAGCAAGAAGAAGCTAAAGAATAACGATGTAAATTATAAATTTTATCTTATATAATTTCGTTGAAACTTGACCTTTGGTTTTTGCATGTCTGATGCTTGTGATCTCATTTGTTTCGCTACCGTATCCATGTTCAACTCCATATTTAGATCCTTAACAGCCTGGGTGGCTCTGGCAATATCAAGACTACTCTTTTTGACTTGCTCATAACTCTTCAACATTTTGTTCACGAGTTCAACTCTGACACCCGATTTATTTGCCAACTTCAACCTCTTGGAGCTGTCAAGTTTGTATGCCATGTAAGTCGTACTTCCGCTCCTCTCATCTGGTGTCAGGTTCAACAATAAGTTACCATAATCATCGATGCACTGTTGATAATATTCCATATAAGTATCCACGCTTTCTTCTCCACTACCGACGCCGAATTTTTCTGCAATGTTCTTAACGCTACCCATGCTTTTGAAAGTTTCCAACTTTTCCATATAGTCGTCGAATGTGAACTTTCCACTCTTGAAGCGTTCCAGCATTTGCTTCTCTTCATCTGGCGACATTTTGCTTACTTCTTCTGCTTTCTGTGCCAAAGATGCAATGTCCGATTCTCCCAACAGTTTGCTGGCGACACCTTCGGGGATGAAGGAATCCAAATCCTCCAACCTCTCTCCTGATCCAAGGTATTTGATGGGCACACCAGTATTGTAGCGCATGGATATAGCAGCACCACCACGCACATCACCGTCCATCCTGGTCAGAACGATGCCGCTGAGCGTCAACTTGTCGTTGAATGCTTTTGCGATGCCGACGGCTTCGTTACCCAACATGGCATCTGCGCACAGTAGGGTTTCGTCGGGACGTATCATGTCGCTCACCTCTCCCAGTTCGTTCATCAACTCTTGATCAACTTGTAGTCGACCGGCAGTATCGAAAATGATAATGTCATAGTTTCCTTCCTTGGCCTCCTTCAATGTACGCTCGGTGATCTGCATAGGCGTTTGCCCTGGAACGATCTCGACGCTGTCTACTGATATCTGTTTCGCTAGTTTCTCCAACTGCTGTTGGGCAGCAGGACGATGAACGTCCAGAGATGTCAACAATACTTTGAAATTTCTATTTTTCAAGTTGAGGGCCAGCTTGGCACTTGTGGTCGTTTTTCCGCTACCTTGGATACCTGCCATTAAAATTCTATATGGTGGGTGTCTATTGTTTTGAGTGGAATAATTCTGCTTCATAAATTGAAGCCCTTCTTGTACCCCAAGAATTTGGACAAGTTTGTTTTGAACGATTCTGAACACTGTGGCTGCTTCTGGGAGTTTTTGCTTTCTACCGACTATGCGCTCTCCAACACTTTTATCCGAAGCCTCTTTTATAATTTCATCAACAATATCAACTGGGATATCGGCATTTAACATAGCCACTCTTACTTGATCTAATGCTGATTTAACATCCTCCTCTGTGAGTGTTTTTTTGGCAGTCAATTCACTAAAAGCATCCTTGATTTTATTTGAGACCATCGAAAACATTCCTGTAGAAGCAGAGGGTTTGCTTTGTTTGGAAAATGGATCTTGCGAGGCGAACGGATTAAATGAGGCTAGTCTCTTCCCTCCGAATAAAATAGTGGATTTCAACACTGTACGAGAAATTCTTGAACTGGAGCACGCACCACCGAGTAATCTGATACCCAGCATGTTGTCAAAATAATGTTGTAAAGAATCAAAGCAAGGAGTATTGTTAGAACTGTACCCCTTTAAAAAAAAATTTTTCGGCGCTTTGTGCAGTGGCTGATAATGTCTACTTATTGACGCTATACCAAGTATCATCGAATTTTTGAGGATCAATGAGGAAACCAACAAATGAAAGCAAAAACATTAATTTTAAACAATTGCCCACCCCGCTTGATAGGTCCTATCTTTATTTTGCTGTCGCACAACATCTCTTTGAATGTCTTCTACTGTCGGATCCTCTTTACTCTTTTTAGCCTTCTCTTCAATCCTCTTCATTTTCGCAATAATCTCTCTTGCTGTATTAAAGATGCCATTCGTTGGTTCGCTACAATTAAAACATTTTTGCTGCTTTCCTCCATTATAGTGCTTAAGAGCACAACTCTCGCAAAAGTAGTGCTTACATATAGTGACGACAGGATTTTTGAACGGCTCCCTGCAAATGAAACAAGCGAATGGTAGCCCATCATCAGGTTCCTCAGGTTCTGGATCATCCTCAATGTACCCGCCTTGTCTCTTCTTCTTTTTTTGCTCTTCCTCCCATTCCTTCTCAATTTGCCAACCTGCTTTATAATCCTCACGAATGTGGGCAAATTTACAATTATCACCATAACCACAGAATCCTGTCTCCATGTAGTCTTTACATACGTCAGGCTGATAGTCCATGCGTGCCGTTACGCGAATGCTCGCCGAGCTTCTAATGGGCCCTTTTCCTGTGATTTTGTTTGAATACTGATTTTTGCGCTCGGGAGCGTCATATTGATTTGTTGAGAATATAAGGTCGGTTTTCTCGGTGCCCATTTCTCTATTTGAATCAAATGAATGTGTTACATCAAGTTGTTTATTATCCTCCTTTCTAGTACTGAATGAGTTTATTGTCCTTCTTTTATTTGACGTTATATCACTCACCGCATTCTCAACTGCTGACTCAAATGTCTTCTGTCTCGCTTATTCTTTTCGTTCTAGCAATGGCCCCTCAATTTTGCGTTGCTTTGATTATGGGCTTAGCGGAGGTAGCTGTTACTTGATCATCCTGGCTCGTTGTTGCGTTTGTCATTTTGTTGAAGTCAATTCAAAAATTGAAAGATCACTGTGATAATCAATCCTCTTAGCTTACAATCATTGAGTCGACCACATTCATTTTTTGGTGATATGACTGATTGATATGGACGTAATAAAAATGTGCATCAAATAAAATTTAACTTTACGTTGCCTGACAGAAATGTTTTCCTACTCCTTTTTTGTCGTTTTGGTCTTCCCGTTTGTCCTTCAATCCGGTTGACGGGACGCAAAAAAAGCGGGAGCATGTCAGATGAGCTGGATGACGATGCCATTGACGAACTATTCGAAGTTTATTCATCATATTTGATATCCAATAGTGACATTGAAGGCTTGGACGAATTGCATGAACAACTTTATCCATATCTAGAACCAGACGGGCTAAACCTACTTCCTGTGGCAGCCTACTTTGGATATGAGCATGTTATAAAATATTACATAGATAAAGAATATGACGTAAACATAAAACATGAAGTAGGCACGCCTTTAGAAATAGCGGCTAGATCGGGCAGATTAAACATAGTCACAGCACTTGTGGAAAGTGGTGCGAATATAAACACTGAAGGCTTTCCGCCGCTATATCATGCAGTAGAAAAAAATCATTTAAACGTGGTTGAATATCTAATCGATAAAGGAGCTGACATTCGTTCAACACCCACTCAAATTACAGACAAAAACATTTTATTTTTCGCAAGAACAGCCGCGATGATGAATTTGTTGATAGATCGAGGGGCTGACGTGAATTTTTTATCCTATAATAAGCGGACAATAATCTTCACATTATTAAAGAAGAATGAAAAGGAATTATTACAAGTTTTGGTAGAAAGAGGAGTGAATCTGAACCATTGTGACGAGCTGGGTGATACTCCGCTGCTATATAATTTTAAAAGAAAATCAAAAACAATTCCAAATGATTCTTATAAAGTTATTTTGACTAATAACTGTAACGTCAATGCTCAAGATTCTGCTGGAAATATCGCTCTTTTTTATGCGATAGTAAGTGGAGACATACAGGCAGCTAAACATCTTGTGGAATGTGGATCGAATTGTAATTTGACAAACCATCAGCTTATCACCCCATTATCTCAAACTGTAATTTTAAAAGACAAGGATCTGCTGACGTTCATGGTTGAACATGGCGCCAATGTCAACGACAACGGCATGAGCATGCTAGCATCGAAAATGGACATAGACATCATACAGGTAAGAATTGTTTTACAGACGTATTTTAATATCACAGCACCTCTTGGATCTCAAAGCCAACATTAATGTTCACGATACTCATGGCAAGACCATCACTAACATTGCTTTTGAGTTTGAAACTTACAAAAGCAACCCAGATTTGATACCATTTCTTTTAAAGAACAAGGGAGTCCTTGGTGTTATAGACTATGATTTTGTGAAAATACTTTCAATTCAGAAAAAAGCTGAGGTCGTAAGAATGGCGAATGATTTGGCTACATTTAGTCAACTTGATATGCCATGGGAGGTTGTGCTTTTTGAGTCTTTAACTAGAGGGAATACTATCCTACCAACGATTTTGTTTGAAGAAAAATACATAGGAACAGACGCGGTTAATGAGATACGGAATACAGCATTGCACGTATCGGCATATTACAACTACTTAGATCTTGTTGACTATTTGGTAAATCATGGAGCGGGGTTGGAATCAAAGAACAAGTATGGAGAGACGCCAATGCACATTTCCTGCGGAAGAGGAAACATTGAAGTAGTGAAGAAATTTTTAAACGCTCATATGAATATAGAGGCTAAAAACAACCACGGTGACACTCCACTGTTGTCTGCTGTCTATTACGGCCATGAGGATACTGTTCGTTTTCTTCTTCAATCCGGTGCTAACAAGGACGCGAGAAACAAAAAAGGATGGAGTGCGAAAGCGAGAGCCAAGGCTAGAGGTTTTGATAGTATTTCAAATTTATTTGGGGAAAGAAAATCAAACAATCACTAACAATCTATATGAAATGTAAAAAATGATCATCGATGACCAATACAACCAATAAAATTTATAATTTAAAAGTAGAAGAAAAAGTTCACTAATCCATTATCTAACTCAGACTTCGAATTGAAAACATGATGGTTTGTGTTTATTTGTTTTACCAGTACCTCCACTGTCTAAGATTGTTCCTAACCTTTACAAAATATTTGGCATCAGCAGCGCGCTCTCCACCAAACAATGAAGTGACGGACCCTAAAAGTTGAATATAATTGTAAGTAGACACATACCCTTAGGTGCGATAGCCAATGCAATCAATCCAAACACAATAATATTATGCGAGTTGCTGTTCCAAAATTGAGCAAACATTCTCTGTTCTTTATTTTTTGTTGGGTCAACTAGAATATATTGTAATTAGCAAAACACGAAGTGGAAGGATAGTGATCAAACTTTTCACAACATACCACATTGATTGACATTACATTATGCACACTAAACTTTGCATGAGATAGCAGACAAAAGTCTATAGTTAATAATACTTTCGCTTTCTAGATTAAGAACGCACTCCTTCGGTAAACATGAAAAATGTTATTACACATTGGTAGATGATGGTGGATGGCATAAATTCTGCATGTTTATTGAATATGTTACAATCTGAGGGCAACCAACGAAAATAGTTCAATCTTGTAATTTCACTTGGGTCAACTGAAAAGTTTGTGAAAAAAAGAAAAGTCCAGGACCCGTCACAATAAGTTAGTCTCACACACGAATTTGAATGATGTTAATTGAATAATAGTGTCCATCGTACTACAAGAGGAATCATTCCAGCACATCTTGCGTATCTACAACACCAACATTGATGGTCGCATCTCCATCGTCTATGCATTGACTGCTATCAGAGGTATTGGTCGTCGTTTTGCAGGACTTGCATGCAAGAAGGCCGAAATCGACCTCAACAAGAGAGCCGGTCAACTAACACCAGAGGAGATTGAGCGTCTTGGTGACGTTATGGCTGACCCCCTAAAGTACAAGATCCCCACCTGGTTCTTGAACAGAAGAAAGGATAGAAGAACAGGCAAGTACTGTCAAGATATCGCCAACAACTTGGACAATGCTCTTCGTGAGGATTTGGAGAGAATTAAGAAGATCAAGGCCGAACGTGGTATGAGACACATGTGGGGTCTTAAGGTTCGTGGTCAACACACCAAGACAACCGGTCGTCGTGGAAAGACTGTTGGTGTCAGCAAGACCAGGTATTTATTCGTTTACTTTCATTTATATCTTACATTTCTTTTCTTAGAGGTGGAAAATAAAAAATTTAGTAACTATAAAAAATATTGTTTTAAACCTTTGTTTATTGAATGTTTTTGTGTTGTATGTTCATTTATCATCGTCCTGTTCTTTAAGATTAGCGTTATCATTTCCTGTCAACGTGACATTAATAGAACCCTCTCATATTACAACCAACAAGCGATTTAACAGTAGATGAGAAGCCACGCTTTAAGCGCCCTGTAACAAGGAGAGGACTTTCCAGACGAGTAGTCTACATATTTGGCTCCTCCAAATGTTTTAAAGAGGAGAGCAAAGTGTACTAACACAATTAAGGTGAAAGTCGGATTATGTGATAGTGTTACTGCTCCCACTTTACATTTGAATTAAATGAGAAGTCTTTTGTTAAATTGTTTAATTCCCATTTCAATATCCAAATCTCTGAATGTCATACAATATACGGCGGCATCAAGAAGTTTGTTCGCTCTTACAAGGTAGGCGTAGATAATTTTATATTGGGTTGTTTAGGTGATTTGTGTATAAACCGAGGTTTTCGTAAAAGTGTTGGTTTGTCAAGGAGATGTGGATTGGAAACAAGACGAGTATTATTAAAACTAAAACTTTATGTACAAAAAATCCTAAATAAAAACCATTATTGCTTCACAACTTTGGATTGCGATTGTATAAACTTGATATAAGAGAACAGCATCATACCAGCAGTTGCAATAGATGCACCAATAGTAGCCAACATCGCCATTTGTGTGTTGAACAAGTAAACACTTGAGAATACCAAAATCACTTGCTTTAAGTTTCCAAGGACGCTCATGGTTAAGGGAGAAGTATGTCTGTTGGCCAAAAAGTTTGTCCAGTTGAGGCCAAACGACATGATACCAGACACAATAACCCACATATAAGTAGTGGCACTAATGTCTTGGTAGACTTTGGAGAAGGATGCAATCTCTCCGTTCATCAGAGCGAAGGACAACATGACCACAGTTGCAAGTGGAGATAGTTTTGCAAGCATCACCATTGGGTGCAACTTGTATTGAGTGAGGTACTTGTTGGTGATGACGACCTTGAGACCAGCGAAGATGTTTCCAATCATTAGTAGTGCAAGTGATATTACTGTTAATTCCACATCGCCGTATGCGGTCATGGCAACACCGGCAACAATTGGAACTACGCTCAATGCTACGTATAGAGTTGGTATGACACCTTGGATCAAGAAGGCCAATGCCATAATGAACAAGGGTATAGTGGAACGAACGATTTGTGATAGCGGTAAGTTAACAATCTTAACTGCAATGTTTCCGAAGGCAATGTTAAGGCAGAATAAGAATACGAAATAACGCAGCCTCTTGGTGCCCTCTGCATCTATTGGCTTTCCTTCATCAACCGCTCCAGATCTTAAAACAATTTGTGAAAGTATGGTTCCAACGATCATGTGTGCGGAACTCATAATGACTGGGAACTTGAATGAAGAGTTGCTGAATACAGCCTTCATTAGGATCGCCAAAAACACATTCAAAAAGAACCAGGTGGCAACGTATAAGGGTCCGAATTTGTCTGTAGGTGGGGTGGAATTCTCTGTCTTTGGTGCTTGAACTTCTGATGGTTGTCCCTGATTATCGACACTATCTTTCTTTTGTTCGAATGTGAGGGCTGTTTCGGCAATTGGGCTGATTGGTGTCTTCTTTACATTAATGGTACATTCTTTTGGGGATGGGGTACTTTCTCCTGCCTCTTCTAATAGTTTGTATTTTCTGCTGACTCCAGGATTGATAAGTGGTGCAAGTTGAACCATTTTTTGTTTTTGAATACCGCAACATTGACTAACTCACTTATTTATAGATGGTTCGTGATTCTAAATTAGTGTAAAGATCTTATTAATAATATTTTATATATAGGATGGACTATAAATAAAAATAGTTATCTTTCTGAGGATGGATACCCCCGATAATTATCTATTTTACGATATATGCCAGACACATGTCATCCTACGAAATGGATTATCTGCATTTATATCAACCAAAGAGTCCAACGGATTCAAAATTTAACACGCAGTAGTGTTTTCTCCCTGAATGTCTTGCGGCTTTTTTATATCCAATGTACGAAAAGAGATTAGTGGGTTTGATGTTCAGTATCGGATGCATAGTTGCTCGACAATCGCTTTGCATAAGTCGTTTAATTCGGAGATGAGTCCTTATTATGCGGTGAATCATTCGGTAACGGTAAATGAAATTAGGATTGGTTTGGGATTTTTGAAACTTTGGGTTGTCTTTTTTATAAAGCTATAACAATTCAAGGCTAGTGCGATAAAAGAACGCCGGACATAGGAGAGGGTACGTTATTTATTTTTCACCTAACAGTTGAATTGACCCGTGGCCGAATTGTCGTCTTTATTTTCAGGGCCAAACAAAACTTGTTGTAAAGTATAGATTCCGAACATGAACTGGTTGTTTGGAAAAGCTGTAGAGAGCAAGGCAAATTCTGCTGTGGATAGTATAGCGAATGTTTTTAAAGACGAGCCGCCAGAAAAAGAGAAGTCTGGATGGGATAAGTTCTGCGAAAATGTTTCGAAATCAACAGATGATTTAGTTGGTAAGATAAAGGGTGAAAAGAAGATGGACAGCGAGCAGTTGGAAAAGAACAAGAAAAAGAGGGAAGAGATTAGAGCTAAGTATGGTAACGATAAAAAGAGCAAGAAGAAAAAGGATGAGGATCTTTGGAAGTAAAGCACCAACAATAAAGAATGATGTAAAATAGAAGAACTGGGTATTCATAGCCGTTCATGATTTCTTCACTTACGATTTATTTGTTGTCAGCAAATATCGGCTATTGAATCAACTTGATTAGTTGTTGAGCTTTATGAACAAACAAACGAGCTCGTGGATCCACCCCTCAAATCTTGAGACGCGTCAAAATTCTAACCTTAAAAACCAATAGGATAGCAGGTTAGATATTACTTTTGGATAGCAGGTTAAATATTACTTTTTTGAATCCATCTTAAGAGTTTCTGCAATCTGGCCTTAAATAAAGTCTACAGTTCGGCTTCTGAGAATGAAATATGCTTTTGTGATAAAAAATATTTATTAAAGCAGCCCTCGTAGCAAATTGTGCGGGCTAGAAGAGCAATCCGTCACATACAAAATAAATCTTTACAAATTGCGCAAATTCCTGTAGATACTAGTTAAACAAGACGTCAAAACAATCATGCCTCCAACGGTAAGAAATAATCTCGCGCGAAGATTTGCAGATTCTTCATGAAGTCTTGTTCTTACCCAGCCAATTTCAATTTTGATGGATCTATCTAAGTTGGCTCCCAACTCTGAAATCGCTCCTTCGTCAATATTGTTTTTTTCTTCTAAAGTCTTCGCAGAATTTCGGAACTTAAATTTTTGGGCAAGTTCTGTATTGTTGAAAATTCTGAAAAGATTTATCCCTCCTTTGTAGATATCGATCATATCAACTTGACTGGCTAAAAGTTCTGTTTCATATTTTACTAGCAGACCAACTATAAATGTGACATCTTCTGAAGAGGAGTACGCTTTTAGTGTTTGGTTAACACGAATGAATTCTGGCAAATCATCGCTGAGAAGACCCTTTTCATAAGTAATTCTTGGATTATCTCTGATAAGCTCGACAGTTTTGGGGTAGACTATAGCCTCTTGAACAACTTGTTTTTCAGCATTTGAGTAGATAGAGTATTGTTTCTTAATTGTTATAGTGTTCAAGCGAGAGCCGATAAGGTCGGAACTATATTTGTGAGCCACTCCAGCACTAGTAAATCTACTTGCTACTCTTTTAATCATATTCTTTGATTAGTGTAGATTTTTGGTTGATTTTTTAAGAGGATAAAGGTCTTTTTCTACTGAGTCTCATAACGATGCATACAATTGATATAAACGAAAAAAATTGAAAAAAAGATGTTGAAAAGTCACTTGGCACCCATGCCCCAGCGTATTTTAATGTGTTTTCTAAGGTTCCTCCGTTTGGATTGACTATTTCTCTTACAAAAGATGGAGGATGTTGCTTTTAAAAGTGTGCAGAGGCTGCAAAACATCGAAGAGCATGTGAATAGATTAATGCAGAATGGAGCTGTAAATGAACAGGAATTAAGACAAGCTATAGGCGAAATTGAATCAGATGATGTTATAAAATCTTTTATTCATTATGAATTGGAGGTGGATGGAGTGGTACACTATGCTATGTTCCACCTTGCCATGTACAGGGAATTATGTGAAATGTTGGATGCAGGCAACAGTGATTCTTTCAACACAAATAAAAAGGCCTTCGAAACTGCCTCGAACTATAGCGCTATTATTAACAACATCAATAATAAAGTTAATGGTACAGTCCCGGAGAGGGAAGTAGATCATGTTTTAGGAATGTTTTGCACTTTTGCTATGCGCATGACTGACTACTTTTGCAGGAAAAGTGAGTACGAACTCGCCGCAGAGTATGCAAAACCGGTCGCCTTGGCGAGATGTTCAAAGGATGATCGTGCCAAACTGTTACAGAGAAGCGACTCAGAATGGGTGGGTATCTTGAAAAAGTCAGAAGAACAGAGAAGAAAGACTCATGTATATGCCACATCAGAAAAGCAGACTGTAAAAACGAATATCACAAACATCCCAACAGAACAAAAACTCAATTACTTGGTGTCATCACTAAATCTACCAGAGGTTACTTGTTGTTGTGGTAAAAAACAAAAAGTACTTGGAGAGTTTAAAATGTGTTCAAGATGCAAAAAGACCAAATACTGTGGATTGCAGTGCCAGAAGGATGATTGGCCGAAACATAAATTGATATGTAAAGAATAAAATTCCGAGTAAAGCATACACTGTTTTTTTGATGTTGAATGGATTTTGTTGAATAGGAAAACTTGTTACACAAAACTTCTCCGCACTGTTAGGTTGACAAGTCTATATGAGCATAGAACCCGACCACACAGACTCGAAGGAACAAATAAATGATCATGTAGATGAGCCCATAGTTTTCAAAAGACACAGGTTGCAATCGATCAAGTCAATATTTAATGACAGCCCTTTAACAACAGAGTTTACTCAAACGACAGATGTACTATCGAACACGAAGGAGAATGATATAACAGCAGTAAATCTAGTACAAAGAACGCAAAAACTAGCAAGTGGAGTTGGAAATGCAGCAATAGAAATTGCTACGGGTGTGAGCACAGTATTATTCATTTTATGCATATTAGCAGCAGGAGTTTTGCGGAATACCTACGCGTCGTGGGTTTATCTTGCGACCTTTTTCATAAGTGTGGCCCTTCCAAGCCACTACCCATATTATGTACAACTGCCAGTGTACAAACTGTTAATGTGGACTCCGAGATTATTGTTTTCCTTATCAATAACAATATTCTCATTGGTCTTTTTGATTGTGTTCACTGCCATCCAGGTGGCGTCAATGAAGTACTCTTTTCTGGATGATTTCGGTTTGAACCAAATCTTGAAGGACTTTGGGTTTGTAGAGTAAGTGCACTTACTATAACCCATTTCTTAACCATGTCAGAGTAAAGGACCAACCACTTTTGCTCGTTTTAAAGGCTTTTATGCCCGACGTTGCTGTGTTTGTGACCGGACTATTAGTTAACGCCTTCATTTTTATACTGTGGAGGAGAAGAGTCGTACTTAAACGGCAACAAGATGTAGATACTTCGTCCACCTCTTCGAACGAATTGAATAGCGTAGAAGGCGAATCAGGACAACTTTATTATCAAATGGATGGTGCGAAGCCTTCGTTCGGTACCACACCACAAACATTAAGAGACCAACAATACATGGAATGTTATGATGACCAACATGGAATATTTTCCACACCCATCGCAAGCACTTTTCCTCAAATACATTACTTGAAGCAATATTGGATGCTTATTTTAATCATTGTGAGCGCCAGCATGTATCCATGCTTCGCGTCCATACCTTTCCTACTACTTTGTCTGTTCATAATATCTGTATATACAACACACTGGACAATACGGTCTGGTCAATTTAGCTTGTAAGCCGTTCACTTTCGGTCGATCTAACATTTTTGTAGAGTATGGTCGTTCGCAGCATTTTATTCAATGTTAGTATTCATCGCTTTTCATTTATCACGAGGGCCATACTTTGGAGACATGTACAAGAACAAGTACGGACAAATGACTGGTTTCGTTGATCTCGAATCGCTCATGGCCAAGAATTGGTTCGTGTATGCATTCTTGTTGGTCATCGTTCTGATCTATGTGTCGGCTTGCACTTTTTGTAACCAATACATTGCCAGCATGATTGAGTATGACACGGCCGTGAGGAGAGGAATTCCAAACCAAGACGTGGATCCGACCACATTACAAACCGAAAATTCGCAATTCATTTACGTTCTACAAAAGCGCCTCATGGATCAGAAGAATTTCATTCAAGAAAAGTTATTACAATTTATTAGAAAGAACATTGTTTATGCACTATTGGTCGGACTGGCAGTGATGGTCATGAGCGTACCATCCATCCTCAGCATGTTCTATTTGGCCTTTTTATTCATCGGTCTCGTATCGCCAACCCACTACTTTGTCATGTGTCTACCAGTCGTTCACATTTATTCTCTAATCTACACGGTAGCTCAATATGTTTTCAACATTCCACATTTGATGAATTACTTTACGGACAGTCGGGTCAGAGATATCATGTTCAAAGTGGGTCTCAGGAACGATGATTACATGAGTCTAATTTTGTTTGGTCAACTCATCATGGTTCTATTTATAGCATTGAACATTAGGGCAACCACCGTTCATCGCATTCAAAAAATTGAAAAGAAACAATACGAACAAAACGAAGAGACCAAATTAATAGCACCACCAAGCACACCAGCCAATAAAGCAACGCAGCATGCGAGAGATGCGAATCGTCATCAACAAAATGATCAAGAATCTTCCGAACCTTCGACGGAAGAGGATTATGAAATCGTCGAGGGCAACGGACCGTCGGTGGTGGATGATCAAGCAGAGGTCGAGCTGGACCAATTGCCATTGCCCAATCAATCCAACTGGAAGAAATTTCAAAGAGCCACCAGGAAGTTCTTTAAGAAGTGTAAAACATTTGCACAAGAAGTGATCACCTTGATGGTGAACTTCTTCGTTCGCTACTCTTATAATCTATCGCTGGTCGTTTTGTACTTTGCTGATTTGTTCTTGCCCAATGCTGATTTGCTACACGCCATTTACTTGTTATTCTTTTTGCTGTATTTCATCTTTCCATCCTTTGCAAGGAGAACGTGGATCTTGTTGGTCATTTATTGTCAATTTGTGCTGGTGGCGCTCTACTTTTTCAATGTGTTTTATGGAGAATTGGTGGTGGGCGTCGAATATACCACCATTGGTTTGATACCCTTCACCAATCGATCCTATTGGAGAGGTTTGGTGTGGCACTTTGTGGTCCTGTTCGTCGTGAGCATCGAATATCACGTCCAACGCATGAACAAGGCACAAATTGGTAATTTGAAGATTAATATCGACAAGCACATGATGAACGTGGAGCAATACAATTTGCCCATATGGCTGCACAAGACATTCGATGGCATCAGAGTATTATTCCAAGTATTTGGAATGTACTTGTGTTACTTGAGCGTCATCTTGTTGCTGATGCTATCCGGCAGATCCACTCTGTTCGGATTGATTTATATCATTTTATTGTTCATGTGCCTGTACATTGATGCGTTCGTAGTGAGGTCCTATCGCATATTAAACATTCTATGGTTCGTCGTGATCGCTTACAACGGCATCGTGTTCTTTGCAAATTATCTGTACCAATTTCCATTGCTCGAGAACTTGGTGGTGCAATTCTTTGATCAAAGCACCAATCTAAAACGACTCTTTATCGATCAAGATTACATAGGGTTACAAAAGTTCGAAAAAAAGTCATTGAGCTTATTACCTTACACCGTCATCTTGTTGTTGAGCATTATTCAGTTAAAAAACTTTCAAACGCTTCGCTACAAACAAATATTAAAGTACGAGAAACAAGACGTGGACATTGGAGAGGTCGACACGCTACACGAAGTATCCGAAATGGAAGAACCAGTGGTATCAAAGTGGGTGGATGATAACTTGATCAAATTGAGTCACATATTCAAGAGGCTGTGCATCATGCATCAGCCCAAATTGTTATTGATCGCAGTGTTCGCTGCGGCAATTGCCAATCACTCTCCCATCGGGTTGATTTACTTTTTGATCGTCATCTTCTTGGCACCTGTTCCATTCCTTGCTGGTAAGTTGTGGTTCTTCATTAGCGCCTATGCGTCCATCATGTTATTGTGTCAATATGCATTTCAATTTCCCTTCTTTGAGAAGGGAGAGTTGAATTGTAGGCCCTATTCATCATCCAGCGCAGATCCAAGAAACGTATGTCAGTGGTTGCAATGGGTGGGACTACGCTTCAAACACAAGATGGTGGGAAGCGTCATGTGGCCACATTTGATGGTGTTGATCATGGCATTGTTGCAGACGCTGTGTCAACGATGGCGCAAGGATTTGACTGCTAAAAAGTTGTACCAACCAGGGTTGACTTTTATGGAGAATGAACAAGAGGAATCGCTGGACGACAGCGTCATGAGTCACGATTATCAACAACAAACATCATCGCCCATGAAACACCAACAACGTTCGTCGAAATGGTACGTCAAGGTGTTCCATTGGAGCGTCGATCGATTCAAATACACCATCAATCACTTCTTCGAACACTATGGTTACGAAGTGTCCATATTGGCCCTGCTGAGCGGTTCGTTATCGCTGGTGGAGTACATATGGGGATTGATTTGCTTGTTGTTGTTCGGAATCACTCTGTTCGTTCCCAAATTAAAAATCATCAAGTGGTGGAATTTGTTATTGTTCGTCATGTACTTGATGATGCTGGTCCTGTATCTATCCTATATCGTTCGATCCATACCGGTACCCACCGTATCATCCACCATTGATTACTTGATCGACGATCATCCGGTGGCATCGAGAATATTCAAATACGTGTTGATATGGGACAAGGACATCAACGACACCAACGTACAATCGGTCATCATCACCTTTTACGTGATCATCTTCTTTATGGCACTACAGGCACATTTGTTCTATTCTAGCAAGAACAAGAATCATCACCAAGGTCATCCCACCATCACCATACAACAAGACGATCATAACGCATCAGAGGAGGACATGGATCCGCCCACTCTACTGGCTCATTATCAAAAGAAGAACGGCAACAAGATGCACGTGGCGCTGCCTCATCCGCTGGATGATAACGGCATGCGTCGATATGACTTCACGGTGCGCACCAAACCAGCGAATTACTTGGACAGGGCCAAACTCTATCTAGTGTTCAAGGGATTTCCAAAAATCGTCATGATCGTCATGTTCATCGATGCCAGCATAGAAACCAAGTTTAATAGGAATGGTACAGATGATCATTTGTTTGATTTATTTGAATTTGGGAAATCACATTTATTGGAGGACCAAATCATTTTGGAAATACGTCGGCATCTTTTATTACCTAAACGTGATGGTCGAAGCGCTGTATCAAATACCGCTGGCCACCGCTAGCAACGCGAGGGATCCATCCAAATGGGCGCCCAATTCAACGTTCGTGTACCTCGCCAAGTTCATTGGATTATATGACATGAACGGGAACACGAGCGGCAACAATCGCACCAGTTATATTCTGTTCGGCATCGTGATTTTGAGTTTGTATCACGTACAAAACATCATCTTTTTATCCAGGGATTACATCTTGTTCATTAATTACTTGATGAGACATCGTAATCGTAGAAAAAAGAGAAGATTGAGGAACAAGGCGTTCAGGGCTAGTCAAATACTCAAGAGATTTGCGGAGCAACAATACTTGTCCAAGAGAAGAAAATCAAACATGAACGCGCTCAAGAGATACAAGGAGGTGCAATCCAGCGATAACGTAAAGGATAGAACCTTGTTGAGAGAGCTGTACAGCGACATTCATCAATCCTACAAGAAGGAATACTCTGAAGTAAAGGACGAAAAGTTGATACTAAAGTATGCGCTTCGAAGGGTGATTCGTAGCACTGCCATACAGAATGCATTGATCGAACACGTGGATAAGACCATCATGGGCGATTTGTTGGACGAGGCAGAGAAGGAGATTAGGAATCGGTCGTTGATCGCATCGAATCCAAGCATGGAGAATATGGCCGATCACTTCAGTCCCAGCACCGATGCAGATCCACCTCACTTGAAAGCAGAAACGCCAAGCATCGTCACGCCATCCAGCACCGTTCGTTTCCACTCCAACGTGATTGTGTTGTCGCCATTGAGCGTGCCTAGCGAATCGCCGGATGATCAACAACAATATTTGAATTCGCCCACGCTACAAGAACAACAACTAGAAGAAGAGGAACAAGCCACTCCATCGACACCTGCACCAGCATCACACGGTAGAATCAAGGGCATCTTTTTGGGCATTGAAATACGACTGATTCGCTACACTGTGATCGTGTTCGATTTCATCATCGTCACGTTACGTCCGCTTCTCACCATTGCGCTCGATACAAGAGAGGACATTATCAAGGTGTTGACAGAGATGGAAACAAGCGACGAACACACCACCTTGATCGAAACACAACCACAAGAAGCACCCACTCACACTGATCAAGGCGTAAGCATACACACCGCACACATACAACAAAAAGAACATCAAAAGGAACTACCGATCGTTTATCAACTAGATAATAGACAAGCGAGGCGTCACCTTCGATCCAAAACAATCGATCTCGTCTACACTTGCAGGAACTTTTTAAACAGCAACACTGACGTCATGTGTTATTTGGCAATGGTCATCAATCTGATCGTATCGCCCACCATCATCAATGCGCTCTTCACCGTCGTTGCATTCGGATTCGCTGGCATGCAATATCCATACCCCAACAAGAGATATTGGGAAATTACTCTATTCTGTTGCATGTTTGCTCTATCTCTTCAGTACATTCTACACATTGTACAAAAGACGTGGTACAGCGCATCGGTGATTGAAAATTCATTATTGAGGTGGATAGGCAGCAGTTATCAAGAGAATAACAATTTATTCGGCGTGATTTGCACTTACTTGTTGATCATGTTGTGCATGTTTCATCATCGAGATGTGCTCAAGAGAAGAGGCGATTGGGTGAATTGGGACGAGAATTTGGAAGCAGAATTGAAGAGAGCAGAAAAGAAGAGGAGAAGGGAAGAACTAATGGCCAATGGATTGATGCACCTGCACAATGATGAAGAAGATACGGATCTATCCACGGAGGAACATCAAGTGGAACCCAACACAAAGATTTCTCATCAGCTTCGTAGGAGAAGCAACAGCAATCGATTGAGCATCACCATCAGCAACAATGACGACCCATCGTTGATCAACAACAAACAACGAAGGATCAGCATGCAACAACAAATGACAATGATTGAAACGAGTCCAGACGATCACAGCAAAAAGAGAAGAAGAAGGAATAACAACATATTGGTGGACGCATGGAAACGATTGTGGACCAATACCAAACACATGGTCGTCAACTACTTTCAAGGACTGGTCAACGAGGAGACCAAATTGGGACGTGATTTATTCGTGGTCACGGTGGTGACCGATATTTTTGGTTTCCTCTTCTTCTTTTTCAGTTTCAGCTACATGAGCGGCAGGCACAACGATGGTGCCATTACAAGCATCACCAGCAACCAATTGAGCGGTTACTTTGTGATGGTGCTGTTCCTATTCTTTTTGGAGATTTGCGTAGAGAGAGTGATTTATTTGAAATCATCTCTCAAAAGTAAATTAACGTTCCATTTGGCAGTGGTGATTGCCTATCACGTGGTGTACCTAGTCATGTACGATTACATATCCAAAATGCAAAATAAACTGGGCGTGGTGCTGCTGAACGTGCTGTTCATGATCAAATCGTTCTACATGTGGGTGAGTTGTTTGCAAATCAAGAGCGGATATCCCACCATGGGCATCTACACTAGTTTCTTCGTGAAGAGTTACTTTTGGGTGTTTAACATTGTGTACTTGATATGGAGGGCCATTCCGTTCGTGTTCGAATTGAAAACGCTATTGGACTGGACCTTCATAAAGACCACACTTAATTTTTACGAGTGGTTAAAGATGGAGGACATTTACTCCACGTTATACACTAGGAAATGTGATTTGGAATATAAAAAGATTTTGGGCAGAAGCTTTGGCAAGGGTCAGTTCTACACCACAAAGTTGGGAAGTGGTTTCTTGTTGTTCGTGTTGATTTGTTTCGTCATCTTCTTTCCCCTATTGTTTTACTCCACTGCCAATCCAACCTTCATCATGAACAGCGTGACGAGCGTAAAGATTGAAATTGAGATTGGTGGGTTTAGAAACATTTATCAGAACCAACTATCGGTACAAGGCGATTGTGACGATAAGGATCGCGGCGATAACATTTTTGATGGGTGTGCTAGAAATGTGGAGAGCATTCTTAACAAGTATTATGTGGAGAAGGCGAGCAGCGAAGTGCTCAAGAAGCATGTCAGAGATGATTTTGTGGATTATGACTCGGATGCCAAAGTACAGGCGTTCGTGTTGAGTAGTTATTCGGAGGTGTATTGGACCATATCGACGCCTTCTAGGTTGTTGCTGTCTGATGTGCTGGAGAGGAACATGAGCAATGGTTTGGATTTGAGATTTGTAACGCAGGTGACTCGTTTGGGCCCTGCCAATAATAAAGTTTCTTCTTTGGTTCAGGCGCATCGGTTGAGCGACCATCAGCGTCAGATGCTCAGCAACATGATCAAGTATCCTGAAAAGTTTTCTGATCCTAGTTTTGATTTGATGTTTTCTAGTCCTTATAATCCATTCATGATCAACAAGGCACAAGATGGCTTGTCCAGCGTGGGTGTGACGAACTCTAATTATTATCCAAACTGTACTCTGGGCGTACGCCAGGATGGTACTTTCAAATCTAATAATTTATTGTATTGGAATTTTAATTGTTCCAATACCATGCCGTTGAGTCAGAGCTTGGATGGCGATAAGATTGGTGGCTTTGGTCCGTTCTTCTTTATTCAGAGCGGCCTCATCTCTGCCGACTCGAACGTGTTGATTAGCACGGTCAGTAGTTTTGGCATCATTACGCTTTATACTTCCTTTGTGTTGACCGTGGGTCGATTTGTGAGAATATATGCGAGTGGATTGGTGAGTGCCATTCACTATGAAGATTTGGATAATGTGGACCTCTTGTTGAGTTATACGATGGATATTTATATGGCAAGAGAGGCGGAGGATTTGGAGCTGGAAGAGATTATGTTTGTTCACTTGCTGCGTATATATCGTGACACTAGTTTGATTCAGATCTGGACAAACACTAATAAATCTACACTTTAAATCATTATTCTTCAAGGAGTTTCATTGTATTTACAACTAGAGGGGTTATTCCTAAACTGTGTAATTAGAATAATTCTGGAATAGTCAGTTGATCGTGTGTCAATAGTGCTAATTTTGACTAGTCGGTTTTTTTAAAAATCCTTACATCTTTGCCGCGTGCTACGCAGTTACACACACCACAACAAAAAACCATCACGCATCCAGTGCATTTTCGCAAATTAGCATCACCCCCTGTACAATAAATAAATACCAAAGGGAATGAAAAGCAAGAGTGAGTAGACCCGATGCATTATTTACTAACCAGTGCACTCGCAGACGAATCCTTTGACAACGATCAAGATCTCCTTCGTCCATGCTGTATTCAGGGTTGTGACAGATATGGCACAAGACTTTTGAGTAGCCTCAGAGATAAATACTCATTAAAGCAGGGGCACTCTGGTAGGGTCTGTGAAGGACATTATCGAAGGGACCTCAGGGCATACAAACGTAATAATATCATTTCATGTAGCATTTTAACGTGAGTAAAAATTTAGGAAGTCAATCAAACTCTGGGACAAAACACTTGTTAGATGCGAGGAAACATAACCTGTACTCAACTTGCTCGCCTCCGAGAATAATCGAAGAGCCGACCACACCAACCAACAGTGTGAGGCAGGAGGTGGAACATTCTGAGAAGGACAAAGTAGGATCAAATGCCTCTTATTGTACAGAAGTAGTGGAAAATAGTCAAGAGAGCGGCTACTCCTCTTTAATGGACTCTTCTTCTGATGAGAAGGAGTTGAGCGTGGTTGATTCTGTTGACCCTAAAACAGTTGTAAGTAGAGATGAAATATTTATGGAGGTGGACGATGAGATTTATGCAAACTTGTACGATTATGAGGAGGAATGTGAAGATTTTTGCCATTCGGAGTGGATGAAATTTAAAAACAAGCGAAACTCTTTGGACGTTGTGAAGTTTAAGACTTTTTGTAACTTTATACTATCAAACCAAGGGGTCATCTGTTAAATAATAGTTAATAAATGTATATTATGCGAATTCCAGTCATTGTTTGTGTAAAATACGCGAAGAAAAAGCAACGGTTGAGTCATCTGTTTGGCGCGAGAGTGGATCGATAAATTAATGACCGAACATTCAAGAACAGTTCGCACCAAACTGAAGAATGCAGTCCAAAGGATACAGGTTGGTACAATTAATATCATTATCAATAACAAATTCAGCTAGAGGGACTATCGGAGGATGAAGTGGAAAAAATAGCGAGTGAGTTGTCGACAGAGGATGAAGAATCTGAAATGTCTCTATCACCTTCTTCCACAAACTCAACTTTTGCAGATGTGACACCATCTCCTTTTAGTGATCGATACGATGAGGAGAAATTACTAAAGCAGATATCAATTTTGAAGACTGAATTGCATGTGCAGAGATTAGAAGTCGATAAAGTAAAAAGAGAGTGCCAGCTAAATATTGCATCAATTCAGGAGGATCATTATAAGGAAATTCACTCGTCGGAGATGGAGTTATTGAAATTCAAAACTATGGCCGCAAAGAACGAAAAGGAGTTTGATAATTTGCAACAAATGACTGCTAAGCAGATAAATGACTTGAAAGAAAAAATGTTAGTACTGGAAAACGAAAGACCTGTACTGGAGGAGCAAATGAAACAAATAAAAGATGAATTTGATGGTGGTAGTATTTTAGAAGGAGATGGAATTGTTGTATCTGATGCAAGATACGCCGTTATTAAAAGATTGGATCCCAAGATGCAGACTTTAAAACAGTTCGTGCAATGCAAGGTATTTTCAATTTCAAAATCTGATTCGAATTAATATTTTAGGTGTATGAAGTTGTATCCAAATACAAGAGCGATGCAGAATCTCTACAGACTCAAAACGAAGTGCTAGTACAGAATCTACTACAAACAACTTCTCAGCTAGATAAAATAAAAAGGAACAACGACAACATTGAACTAATCAATTCTGATTTAGAGAAGGATCTAAACATCAAGATCTCAATTATTGAAAATAAAAATATCAGATTGTCAGAACAAGTAAACAAACTACTCGTAGAGGTTGAGGAGAATAAAGCTAAAGCTCAAATGTACGATGCTGTCAAATTAAAGGCTGATAACTACGAACAACAAGCAAATCAATACCTCCATAAGATGGAGTTCCTTGAATCTAATTTATTAAAGTTAGTGCTAATATCGTCTACAATACAATAACCCAATAGCATCCAACATGAAAAGAATGAAAGCTCATCTAAACTACAAACCACTACACAGCAGCTAGAGCTGTTAAAAAATGACAAGATGTACTTAGCTAAGGAGGTGGAAACTTTAAATGCTAGAATCAACAGATCTGAGGATCAGGTGAGTTTTGTGTTGCAATTGTACTCAATCATGATAGGTTGATCAGCAGCAGAATAAAATAAAAGCGCTCAAAGCTGAAAAGAACGCATTGTTTGAAAAGTTTGTTAACCACAAAGACAATTCTAGAACAGAGTACGAAAAAGCCCTGCAAGATGAAATCGTATCGCTAAGAAACCAAACCAATCATGACTTGCAAAAGATTAAAGCGAACGCTCAAGAGTCGTACGAAAGGGAAATACGTATTTTAAGAGAAGCAAAGGAGAATTCAGAGCATGCGCTTGAGAGATGTCGTCAAGAGCTTAGAGACTCTAAAGACCTCTATGATCAACTTCAAATGGACCACAGGGCACTTTCTAGCAATATGGACAAGCAACTCAATGAATTGAGGAGTCAATTAAAACTAAAAATATTTGAAAATGAAAGAATAACAGTAATGCATTTGGAGACGAACAACAATTTGAAAACTCTAAAAAGCGAGTGTGATGTAAATCGTCAAAAAATTGATCTCCTAAAATCAGGATACTATAACTTGCAAACTGAATCAGCTAGAAGAATTGCTGAGTTAGAGGCATCGTTGCTTGCTAGCAAAAACGAGCTTAACAATTACAAGGAGCTAGAAAAGGAGTTAGATAAAGCTGTAGATTCTTATGTGCCAGATATGAATGATATTGCGTCCGAGTCGAGAATGATTGACATCTCTAACATGGTCCCTTCTAACGCTACTCGCAGATTAAAGTATAGCCTGTTCCTCACAAGGAGAGTATCGGAGGCGGATAAGATTATAAAGCAATATCGAAATGAGATTGTGGAAAGAGAGAATAAGATTACTTTGCTCACAGAGAGGCTTCAGAAAACTCAACAAAATTTAAATCAAGCTAATCAACCTTATAACTATCTGGTGACGACTATAGAGGGCAAGGAGAATGAAATTGAAAAGTTGACAATACAAATTTCGAAACTAGAAGCCAACCTACAAAAGGCACACAAGGAGCTGAATGCCAACAAGATCAAAATAGGTCAGATGGAGAAGGACATAAGTAAAATCGGAGAACAACAAGCTGTGATTAAAAAGTTGAAAAATACATTAACAGAGATTAGAAATCAGAATGACGCACCGATAAACCCTGTTCAAAATAACACATCAAAATACCACCAACTAATTAATAGATTAAACAACAATGTAATATAAAATACAAATCATTATTTCAACATAATTTTTCTTATTATWCACGCTCACCATGGTCCCAATAATTCTTATAATCCCGTACATCTTCCTTTCTAATGTGAATTCTTGCTTTTTAAGGTGTCAATGGTTTTACGTAACATAAAATATTCAAAATATTAATCTCGATCCGTGACCTTTGAACAGCAGATGAGTATGTAAAAAACTGACTCGTATAATATTCGAGGGTTTTGATGACATTAAAACATGCTGTGGCCGTCTCAGGTTGACATTTTGTTGAATTTGTTTGGTTGTCCAGCATCTTTTTACAAAGTGGAAGATGGAGGAAGAGAACACACATGTTAAGAATGATCAACTACAACTTGTGGATATGCTTGATAGTTACAAACACCAATGCTACAAACGTTTAAAAGAGTTGGACGCACTAAAATCTAACGTTGGATACTTGTCGCAGGGCATACAATACAAAATAGCGCAAGACATCGCCACAGTAACAAAAGAAAGCGAAACTTGGCAGATGATACATACTTTATTCACAGACCACCTTAATCATTGGCAGGATCGCGTTGAGCAGTACGAAGATGATTCCGACATAAGTTTAGAGCATTGGAAAACAAACCAAGGCAAACTGGTACAACAGTTATTGTCGCAAGACCAAGAATTCCGCAAACAACAATTACTAGTACAGTGGTTAGAGTCTATTGCCGACCGCGATTACCTACAATACAAAGCACCAAGCTCAAAGTTATTGTGGGTTGTTAATGACTGGGACGTCAAGTCTACTACCTTCATTAGCCCACACTATGCTTTACCAAAGCCAAGCACAGAGCAAGAAGTGCGTTACATTTGTACATTAATATTTAATCTTTACCTAGGTTGAAGATAGCATCATTGTGCAAGAAATGTGGAATTTAGTAAGGTGTGGTCAGATTAAAAAGGCGCAGAGTTACTGTCGTGAAAAGAAACATTTTCGTAGGGCAGTCACATTGTCCAGTGCAACATTCATTCATGAAGCCTGTCAAGTTACTGGTACTATTTCATTTTTGTTCATCATTAAATCACGTTAGACGAAAAATACGTTGCAAGTAAACCTTCAGTCATGGACAATGAGAATAGAGCCATATATTACGAATCACTTTGGCAATTATCAGAACAGGTAACCATCAGTACATACATGACTTTTGACAATGACCAGGAAGATCTACACCCATTAGAGAAGGCCACCTATGGAGCCCTGTGTGGAAACTTGAAATCAGTACTTCCAGCATGTGCCACTTATCATGACTACCTATGGGCCTACTTACGATCAAACTTGATGGCTTCCATATACAAGTGTTTAGGGATGAAGACACATCAAACAACAGTTCTAGACTTGAGCGACATTTACAACAAACTTAAAAACGAAACGCCAACCATAAGAGCACAATCCTTCGATACTTTCCATCAAATACAGCAACACATTAGTCTGAACGAAATGATCCAACTAGTCAACCTATTATCCCAGTGGTGCGACACACCTGACGAATCAAGAGCACGCTTCTACGAACATTTAGTACGCATCAGCACTCACTTGGTGTTATTCATCGAACAATACTTTCAATGTCAACACTCCGAATGGAGTCTACCGACGGCTCCCATGGAAGACATTTTGATCGCTTACATTCATTACCTGAAGAGTTCTCAACAATACTTATTGGTGCCATACTACACGAGGTTCATCAGCAACGTTCACATTAGAAACAAAGCATTCGCAGCCTTCATTTATGACTTGAACGTTGATGCAAAGATGAAGAAGAAGATTTATAAGCAAGCAGCCGCATGTGGATTGGACATGAATGCCATCATCAAGGAACTGATAACGCGATCATTAGAAAGCGACAGGTCAACCCTGATCATACAATGGATGGACCATCCCGATCGATACGTTGATGCCCTCGTGTATGCCAACATTTTGATTCGTGACCTGATTAGAGATGAATCCAAAGGAGTCGAACCCATATTGGATTTGATAAGATTGCTGCCGCAGGACATTATGGAAGTGGTTGGAGATCATCTGCAATCAGTAATGGTATGTGATGTGAAATGATGTGATTCTAAAAATAGTTTAGGAGCGGACTGGAGAGATCTCCGACAAGCAAGTACAACAAAGACAAGCACTACATGAACAAGCTTCGTATCGCAAGTATTTGAGCGCATTGGACACGTTCAAACAATTCGACGCACATCAACCGCCACATCAACCCAAATGGATACATGCACAACAAGATGTCGGAATGTTGGTTCCTAGCGAGGGCATCGAATACAAATTACAAAAGGAAGCTTATGACAATGAGTTGCAATCATGGAAACAACAGCATGCGCAGTTGGCAAGAGCGGCATCAGAACAAGTCAAGAGCATGTTAGAATTTGTTAGTAGAGCGGATTCGAACGAGGAGCCCGCAGGTGATTATTTGAACAATTTCAAGCAGTACTGCATTCCTAATGGAGTGTTCATGTTATGTAGGATTTACCAAAGTGTGGGTTCGCACAGCGAATGGTAAGTATTCAAATGTATTTGATTGTAATGAAACTTTTAGTTTGGATTTGGCAGAGTTTGTTGCGGACGAAGCTTATCAATTATACAAGTGGTTCACAAAGAAGGAGCTGAGCAAATTGATGTTCATGTTTGGTACGAGTGAAGTGGCAATGTTGGCTAGACAATAAAATTTATTTACTCGATTGGTTCTTTCTGAACAAGATTTCTTGTGCATGTTTTCCTTGTTATTCACACGGTTGACATTTTTTACAAAAAAGTTAACATAATGTGGGCCAGGCTACCTCCAGTCGTCCGGACGTCTTTTATGGTTAGTTCTAGTATGTTTTTGGGAGATGTACTGTGCCAGAAAGTTGAGCACTATGAAACTGACCAAGAATGGGATAGAATTCGTTCTTTAAGAATGGCTGTTCTGGGAGCTTTTATATCAGGACCCACAAGTCACGTAGTAGTTCACACACTAGAAAGATTGATACCTGGTAATTCTGTCAAAAGTTCCGCGATGAAGACTTTATGCAACTCCTTTATCGCTCCTTTCACAATGAGTATTTCGTTCACAGCAATAGTCCTTATGAAAGGCCAAACTCTTGATGATGCGAAAAGAAAAATTAAAAATGACGTCCCATCAACATGGTTAACTGCTGGATGCTATTGGCCTATCGTTGGATTTTTGAACTTTCGGCACACACCGCTGCAGTATCGGCCCTTGGTAGGAAGCTTAGCTGGAGTGCTGTGGAACATCTTTATGTCGAAACAAACAAACAGGGACGCCCCACCAGAGGTTGTGGATGTGCCTGTAGATGTGCCTGTAGATGCGAAATAGAAGTGAGTCTGGTTCAACCATTAGAGTTAGATTTAAGTACGACGGCCTATGGTGTTTCTACGTGCAGGTCTTTTTCAAATGTATATGTACATAAATGTAATAAGTTTATTCTTTTTTGTTGTTTACAATATTAGCTCTATCACTCAACCTTCTGAGATGAAAATTGTTGGGCGTATACATTCTAGATTGCGTCAATTAAAATAAACCCAAGATTCCGCTCTTTTTGCGTTTCCCTTGCTTACCTTATGTTTACAACAGGTCCTTTTTATATTTTTAGTTGTTATTTCCGGTATTTCGAAAACTATAAATACAATCGGATGTATCAACCCTGCACTTTATTCTAAACAAACAACAACAATGTCATTGATAAACAAAGGAGACAGCAAGATTACACCAGGAGCCACACAGGGAGACGATGAAAATGTTATCCACACCGAAGAAGGAGAAAAGTTCAAAGGACAAGAGAGCGCACCTGATGTGTCAAACACTGATGTTCACGCAGAAGACGGAGGAATATTCCCAAGACAATCTTAATAAACACAATAATCGCATTTATTCATCATCTGAGTTACTCGTTTTTGATTTTTTTGAAGCATTCTTTGTTTTATCTTTAGGTGTCGTTTGTTTATTTGATTTTTTTGGAGTCTTCTCCTTCGTTTTCTCTTCTGTGTCTGTCCTCTTCCTCTTCTTGTCGTCTGTTTTTGACTTTTTGTTTTGTGTACCAAGTGGTTGGTTTGTCTTTGGGTGAACTAAACAAGCATCGTATTTTATGTACTGTTCAAGTAAATTTCTTACAAACGTTAATCTATCCTCGGGGGTGGTTGTGTGTTCTTCCGCACCTTCGTGTTGTGTCTCGTCTTGGACCATCATTGCATTTTGAGATAGTTCTTCAAGGCTCTGTTGTTGAAGTACTGGTATGAATGCATCTAATTGTTTCAAGGCTTGTGCTGAAGATATTATGTTCAAAGACAATATTTTTGTGTTATAATCTTGTGTGTGTCTGTAAAATTCAATCTTGTTCTTTGTACTAATATTGTGCGTCATGTTCACACAATTCAAAAAACTCTCTGAATGTCAACTACAACACACAAATTACAAGAAGAACAATTTATTTTTTTACACTATCAATGCCTTATGGCTTTCAAAATATTTGAGGCTCTCTGCAAATGGATTCCCTTTATCGTAACCCTTCATCATGCAAGCCTTTCTCTCGATTACAGCGCTCTCGATGACCATCCGGAAGAGGTCGTCATCCCTTTTTTGCTCTATGAATTTTATTGATTGCAGAAGTTTTAACACTTCCAGACAAATCAATTAGGTTTATACTCAAGAATCTACAATGACCCTTCACATTCTCAAACAAGTGCCCTTGGACGATGGAACCTCTAATGTAATCTTTATGGACTGGTATTAACGGGTTCGACGCACTTTTCCTGACTACCAAAATGCTCCCGTCAGGCTCTCTTCTGGCTGAAGCGATCACTGAAAAATCGCGATTTCCCAATGGAAAACCGCATGTCATTGTGCTACGGTATTGAAAGGTTTTGTATTTTTCACAAACAGAGTCTTCAAAAAACTCTACAGAAGTCTTTTGATAGGAGTCCATTTTAACAAGTCCCTCAGTAGATCCTAGAAGTGAGTTAAACACCTCGTCTGATTTATAGTTTATTGTGATATCTTCTCTTGCAACTTTTACTCCTCTTGTTACCAGATCATGATAAAACTTTGAGATGTTGGTTTCGCCATGAACATCTGCATCTTGGAATTTTATGTAGGCGAGCACCTGATCAAAGTCCTCGTCTGTGATTTGGAGTCGATTATCGTCGAGGCCAATTTTCTTTGATCTGATCGTTGGAGAAGAAGGGTTGCGTACAACAGTTTTTGGGGAACCAATTTGTGACAAATAATCAGGGTTCTTCTTGAGGACTTTCTTAATGTGTTTGGCAAGTTGTGGAGAAGCGATGAAACCGGGCAAGCAGTCTGCTTTCAATTCCATATATATGTTGACTCGCAACTCATCAAATAAGTCTGACGGGCACTTTGATTCGTCACAGTGGCTGAAAGCCTCAAAGAATGTTTGACGAAGTTTGTTGCTGACATTAACTTCTTTTGGTGAGTTCACCTCTATAAACTCTGTAATAATTTTCTTGGCTGCATTATACTTTGCACAGCAACCAACACAAGTCATGTACTTCTAAAAATTTTAGGATATAGTGGTTTGAAAAGGACTTACCCCAAGCTCGATTAGCAAAAGAAGTGGGTTAATATTGTGTATCTTGGTGAGATATTCAGCAAAACAGTCGCGGAGTTCATTGTTATCAATGATGTTTTCGAAGTGGATGTCATAGTTTATCATAATATCTGCGACTTCATCTACTTTGTTCATTGGTTTATATATCTTTTTTGATGCAATGTTCGAGAGGTTTCACATTCTATACGTCCAAATTGAGTACCTTTCCATCTAGGTGTCGATTGTAATGAATGAAAAAACATTGATGGTAGGGAATCATTACGTATTAATTTGGGCTTCTTTGGATTGACCTAACAACTTGATAAATTGGGTGGAGTAACGTGGTCCATAATCAGTAATAGCAGCACACTTTGCTGGAGATGAACAACGAAATAGGTTTCGTCAGCAGGTGCATTTAGTAGTAATATCAGTAGTGCTGACTAAAGACATAGCAACGAGAATAGGAAACTAGAATTGATAAATCGATAGCGATCCTTAAGAAGCATCTAATGTACTTTTTGTTATATAAATCTCAGAACTTGTTGTTTTCTCAAATTCAATGTGCTCGATAAAATCTTATATGACCAAAGAACTTGACGCTTTACATTGTAAGTGCTTCATTTGGCAATTGTAACAAGTGAAATTTTATGCCTTTCTTTTGCCCATACTGCTGTAACATCCTCCTTGTCGAAAACAACTCAGAACATAGCAATCAATGGTATTGCCAGACATGCCCTTACGTCTGTAGAGTGTCGCAGAAAATCGTCAACAAGGTTAAATTAGAAAAGAAGCAGGTGGACGACGTTCTTGGAGGTATCGACAAATATGCACCAACAGTCAACATGCAATGTCCCAAATGTAGCCAACCAGAGGCTTACTTTACTGAATTCCAAACAAGATCCGCCGATGAACCGATGACACAATTCTACCAGTGCGTAAGCTGTGGTCATCAATGGAAAATCAACTAATTGGATTTTTTTCCGAATGTTGGAGCGAAAAGTTGAACCCGAGTCAAGACATTAATTATACTTATAAACATGTTAATTTATTATAAACTATCAAAACTTGTACTTTCTACATTAATCTGCTTCATAAGCGCATGTACAATTGCCACCAGTTTTTCATTTCCACCCAACCTCTCAATCTCGGAATACAACCGGGACTCACACTCTCGCAACCTTTTGATGCTGTACTCAAAGCTCTTTGTCTCCTTCATTATTTGCACAGCATACTTTTTTAGCATTTCATCTTGCGTCTTTTGTTTGATAATGTTGACGAGGCGCCTATCATTTGGTAGCTGGTTAATGCTGTGTATGATTGGGAATGAGAATTTTCCTTCAGTCAAGTCTTCACAAAACGATTTGTTTGCATGATACTTTGAGGATTGTAAATTTAGGTAATCATCCAATATTTGAAACAGAACTGCCATCTCATTCACTACCCCAGTATAATCTCTATAAAAAAGTGAGAAAAATGACATGATATATTTACATTGTGTTGGCGCTGACTGATTGCATGATTCCCACGCTAAGTCTAAACAGACCGCCGGTTTTATTCTTGACCATTTCAATGTACTCTGATTCGGTTGGACATTTGAAATTGTCTCTCCAATCAATGTCTAAAGCTTGTCCTTTATGCAAATTGAGTAATTCATCCACAAAAACCGTCGTCGCTCTTGAATTTTCGAGCTTTTGCGTGTCTTTTAGTGCTTCAAAATAAATGTAGTTTGCACTGTTAATTGTGGCAGGTACTCCGTACATTAGATGCGTGCACGGTATTCCTCTTCTCAACTTCGAATTATCCTCAACGTCATCAATCATCAAACTTGCACTATGTAACCTCTCTGTGATGTTCTTTACTAACTGAATGTTCTGGTCTGATATTTCTAACCAGTGGTTGAAAGCCTCTATCAAACTAGATCTTATTCCTTTCCCCTCCGAATTCTTGATAAGGTAGAGGAATGGATCTAATACAGCTTTTGAGTCTGGAGATTGTGGTTCATCTGTGTTGGTTTGTTTCATTTTCTGGAATTAGGTTAACGAACTTTCAAGTCAAACTATGGCCACCCAACAAAAATTGTAAAATTTGACGCTGTGAAGGCATAAATGACGTCATAATCATGCTTTTTTCAATTTCCCTTCTAATTTAAATTTGGCATACAAAATCAGTTCGAATTATATTGCCCCGTTTGAAAAATCTTTACAAGAGCTAAAACGTTAAATTTACAATATTTTTCAACAGAAACATGAAGGAGAGGAATATTAAAGTAAGCAGACTTGAGCTTCCATCAGCTTCATCATATTCCAACATTAATGGCTATTCCAACTATATAAATGGTGAAAGCTATGTCAAGGGCACCTTATCAGCAGGTAACTCACCTGTTAACATCAGCAGCGAAAGAAGAAGCAAACAAATATCACTGGGTTCTCCGAGTGCTCTAAGCCCAATAGTTAGTCCAAAAGTGTCAAGAAGGGCATCAACACCAACAGCACAACAGGAGTTCGACTGGAGACGACTTGTTGGAGGCATATATAATAGTCCTAGATGTATAAATACTAATTTGAGGGAGAAAAACATCACTCCTCGGGTCAAGAGGTCAAACAGCATTGCAGTCCCAGAAGCATTGAGCATTGAACAGCAAAAGTCACCTAAAGACAAAAAGCCTAAAAACCGACCTCCCAGTGTCTCGAAATCTCCTCCCAAAGTTGTCTTTCCTGAAAAAGAGGTGACTCAAGAAGCCCCTCCCGGTGAGGACTACATAGACCATTATGCAAGCTACCAGCCAATTGATAATGGGAAGATACTACTTTCCACGCCAACTGTAAACCTTAGCTTAACTCCTAGACTAGCAAAATCAGAAGCAGTTGTGACGCTACCAAAGATTAAACCGAAAGTAGCGCAATCGAAGAAAAGCGATTTTGTAAATTACAAGCATGCCATTGATGCGGCGTACAAAAAATTTTGATAGAGATCAACTCGAGAACGATCACATCGATGACGATGAGGACAGAAGCAAGATGAATGATGAAACCCTTCCGGATGATCTATCGTATACAGTTGAGGCATTGAAGCGCAAGAAAAATATGATGAAAAGTAACTACCAAAAGTTCTATCCGAGATCGGTTAAGGGTTCAACAGCGTATAGACATTATACTAATTATAAACTGGCACTCACAGAGTTGGAGCGAAGGGAAAATGACAAAGCGAGGACAGCCGAGGAAATACAACACAAAATATACAACAACAATTTGTGCAATAACCGGAAACCTTTACTCAATGAAGTTAAAATAATATAGCATTTTCTGTGTAAATCATTTATCTTCCTGACTTCTCAATTAGCCATTGGACGACTTCAGTTACATTTGTCTTGTGAAGGGCGCTGATGGGAATTACAACCCATGGGTTGCGCTGTGAGTTTATGTAATCCAAACTGAGAACCTTGACGGCATCGGTCTTGCTTAATGTTGGTTGGACATCAATCTTATTCAATAAAACGAGAAGGGGTTTGTGCTCAAGAGCCTTGTCATCTAATAGCTGATGTAATTCCTTTTTGGCTACAGAAATCTTCTCCGTATCACTGGCATCAACTACAAAAAGTACGACATCCGAAGTTGCCGCATACACAGCCCATTCACTTCTAAAGCGCTATAATGTGTTACTCATCTAATGCGAAAAAAATATAATACCTCTTGTCCTCCCATATCCCAAACTATATTGTCAATAAAATTTCAGTTCACGAAGCATACCTTTCATAGTGACGTTATCCTTCTTGACCTTTCTCAAATTGAGTCCAACAGTTGGGAGGGTGGTCATCGGTTCACCCTGTGCAAGCACATTCAACAAGGTAGTTTTTCCACTTTTTGTTTCAATAAGAAGTCTCTTGTTTACTCATACCTGTTCTCAAGACCAACAATGCACATCTCCAGCTTCCTACCAGAGAACAAATCCCTAAGCATGGATAACAGAGCTCCCATTATTTTTGTTTAACTGTCTTTTGATAATCACTTTCACGTCCATCATTATCAATCAACCATCAACCATTGAATGTAATAACGACCACAATGACGTTTTCCAAATCAACGTCTGCGAGCAATAATCTACTGAGCAAGTGTATGGAGAATCGCTGTAAATAAGAGGTCTAGACAGGAGGAAAACATACACACGCTTCGTCAATAGAAAGAAGAAAAAACACATTTAATAATCGAAGGATAGTACCGCATCGTGTGGGTCGCGGAGAACAAAGCGCTTATGAAAGGCAAATAATAATAATTTAACAATTTTAATTTGTTGATGTTTGTGGCGCGCCTCTGGCCCGTCCAACAAATCCGCGACCTCTTCCTCTCTCGCCTCTTCCTCTACCAACCGCATTTTCCGTCCTTTCCTCTCTAGGGGATGTTGTGCTCCAGTCATTGCTTCTATTGTCTACTCCCCTACCTCTGCCCCTACCTCTACCTCCTGAGCCTCTTCCTCTTCCAGTGGAGTTTGAGTTGGCACTACCGTTGGCACCACCGCTCGAGGGACCGCTATGTGGCGAACTTCCCTTTCTTTGATGCTTGTCGACCAAAACATTTTGACCATTGATTTGTACCTTGCTTCTGTTGGCCAGGACCTTATCTACGGCTTCCTTGCTGTCGTAAAACACGAGAGCATAACCTCCTTCGCTGGATGATTTGTTTAAAATGTCAACAATGTTGCCGTATGGTTCGAAGCTATCGCGAATGTCCTTGTCGGTGAATACTTGTTGTAACTTGTAGACGTAGACTGCGTACTTGTCTTGGTTGCGATCTCTGTATTCGGTGTTTTTGAATGATGATGATGATGATTATTGTTCGTCTCTTGATCTTGGTTTTCTGTTTTCGTTCCTGCTGCGATCTGATTTTTCTCTCTTTGGTCTTGATGTATTATTGTTGGTGTTGTTGCTATTGTTGGATTCTTGAGTATTGTTGGTCGTTGGCGTCTCGCTCGGTGTATATTCCACGCCGCCAACAACGTGTGACCATGAGGAATAAGTCTTTGGTGGTGTTTCCTTCTTATCCACGACGGGCTCTTGTGATGACTTGGTCGGAGATGATTGAGCGGCCGCCGCTTGTTCGTCGCTCTCGTTGCCTTCGCTATTGTCTTGTTCCTCTTCCTCTTCTTCTTCGTCCTCGTTGAGTTGGTTGAGATTTTGTGCGCTCTCCGACTGGTTCATGGCACTTCCGCCCTCTTCGACGTCCTTCATCATTTGAGACATGCTGTCGTCGACGCCGGTCACGCTCGATGCGCCGATTGTGGCGTCGGTGCTGTCGGGTTCGCTCACTTCGTCCACGTCTGCGAGCTTCGAGGAAGAGGTGCTGCTCGACGCATAGTGAGAGCGACGTGGTTCGACGCTGGCAGGGTTAGCTGCTACGTTTTGTGACGGTACGTTCAAGTCGCCGACCTCCGATGAGGTTGCTGCGGTTGACGAAGATGGACTTACGAACCGGAACACATCATTCATGACAAAGTAGCCGGTGGGTTGCTGTGGAACCAGTAAGAAGGATTGCGTGAACTTTTTGAGTGGCTCCTCGGTTTTGAACGATATTTGCCCTTCAACGCTAACAAACACTCCACCGTCAAGCGACTTTTGAGAATCCACAAAAACCAACTTTACTTTGGCGTCCTCCTCCTCGCCCACCAAACGTGCGATGCGATCCTTAATGTCTTCGAGACCTGTTGCAAGGAGTTCGCCCTCTTCGTGGATGTTTACACGATGCGTGAGTTGTGATTCATCTTTATAAAACTTAAACAGCGAATGTGGATCTTGGATCAAAGTTGTGTAATACACTGACACAAAACTATATCCAACTTGTGTGGGCGTTGGTTCAGACATAATCTATTTGCATTAAAAGTTGTGAAACGCTATTTAGTTACCAGAATAAATATACAATCGACGACTCTCTGCTAAAATTGAGGAGCACAGTTGACCGTTTCAATCAGAAAAAGATTTTATTACAAAGCACTTCTTTTATTGAGGTCATCAAATAATTGTTAAACTCTTTTTGTCCTCGTATCCTATTAAATGGCTTCCCAGATGGAATTGTGTGAGGCTGATGAATCCTTTTATTACAATCAGATACGGTAGAATGAGGAAAGGATTTGAAAGGTTTGAATATGCCAAAAGAAGTACTTCAGGTGCATATCTCAACATTAAAACGAGTGGGACAAATTTTCTGTCAATAGGCTCCGCTTTATCAAAGAATAAGTGCTGTTTGATCATCTCGCTGGTAAATTCCCAACCAGAGATGGCCAAACAAAGCTTTAATGCTGAATAAGCAGCTGGAAGTGAATGATTCATCAACCTAACAGGACCATTGAGTCCTTTACGGAACATTCTACAATAATATCTGGTCAAAACATACGCAGGAATGCAAAAAACAATATTGACATAATGACCAATATTGTACAGGGACACATCAGGCAAGATGCTCTTTTTTTTACTAATTCGTGAGGTTGTGTTCATTTGCTCGTGATAATCAAAGATGATGTTCTCAAGGTTTGTTTTGAGCACATAATCTTTAACCTTATATATTTCTGTGTTGTCGTATTGGGCCAGGATATTCTTCACAATGGCATCGAATTCTGGGTCATTCTTATATGCCCGTGAACGCACAATCAAGTGCACAAGACAAGTATATAAGTGTCTCATTTCATTATCATCCTGCTTAACAAGTGAGCAAGCACTTTTAACAAAATCACGTTCGATAGGTACTTTATTATCAACGTTATGTTTAACAACAAACTGCAATAGCTTTGATAGGGATGTCTTTGCATCGCAGGGTTTTATTGATTGTATGATGGCAATAATGTCATTGGGTTGAATAGATTGACAAATGGATGCCTTGAAGATGTTGGAATTAGATAGAGTGGACAGAATGGAGGCTGAGAGATGAATGCGCTCCAGGTTGATATCTGATCTTATGGCATGGCTCAAATCCGAAATGATACTTGTTTCAGACAAGAGAGGGTAGTTATAGGCATTATTGCAATATTTTCTTAATTCAATTAACGCTTCTGTTTGCTTCCATCGAAAGTTCCTCTGCACTCGAAGCGCCAAATAGTGCAAAATCCTCTTGTGGGCTTAATATGGTGGCCAAAAGTGTTTGGATGTGATTCTTCGTCTCATCAAAATAACTGCTTACAACCACGACGTATAACAATGCGCCAAATATAGTGATTAGAGCTGTGGAGGTGTATACTCCCGCTTTTTTATGTGACTCCCGAACCATCTTCAAAAGTGTTTCATTTGATTTCCTTTTTACATCTTTCAGATCTCCTCCGCCCAAAAATTGTGTTTTTAGTCTTTTTATTAATCCCTCGCTCAAGTTTGCACTTAATTCTCGAAGATCATTCTCTGTCTGGTTGTCCACAGGTACACTAACTGGTTCAGGTGTAATATCAACTGCTTCGCCATGTTTCTTTATAAATCCAAATTTTGCATAGGCCCTAAAGCGTGTTCCTTGTTTACACTTGTTGATGTGTTGTGTGAACAACCTCAACATTTTTGTTACAACACCTTTTCAACAACAACAACACAATCCTTTCAAACACTTATATTTATTGAAATATGTGATTATACCGGCGCAGACACACTCGTCTGTATGATACCAAGATATATAAACTTATTTTGTACACTACCCTCCACTAACATTTGTGACAAGATGGAATTAAAGTTTTCTTGGCTATGCTTCTCTATAGCCATAATGGCTACATCCTTACTACGTAAACTCTCAAAATCAATCACGGTCTTTTGGGCACGTTCGATCGAATCATCCATCACTCTATATTTCCTACACATGCTTGTGTTCTTCTTCTTGTCGTGAAATTGTAAAACAATGTCCAAAAGTACAAGATTATGATCTTGTTGATTCGAAGGTACGTTATACTTGTTGTCCTGTATTTTTCTTATTTGCGACCAAAATGTTGGATTGTTGGAAAAAATGTTTTCGTCGAGTGAGGCCCATGTCATGAGTTCGTTGAAGTGTTCTGCTGCGTCAGGTTCCAACAGTATTAGGTTGACTGCTTCCCAAATGACCAACTTTTTTTGTTCCAACGTATCTGCAAAAGTATGTGCTACTCTGATGAACTGCCATTGACGGGAGTCAAAAGTCGATGTTTTGAAACGGAGCGTGTGAAGTTTGCACAAGTTTAAAAGTAAGATGCCTTGACTCATGTCAACTCCTTGTGTGACGTTGGATCCCTTGATCACTCCTTCCATCAATTCCAACATGACCTGAATGGTGTTGATTCTTGACTCTGACGGTTTTGTTTCGATTTTTCTTAGGCAGGTGATCCAATCATAGACTACGTTCGTTCCGTGTGAAACAAAGTATTGTGAAATGGTCGCAATTTGATCTTGGTTGTTGTTCATTTCGCTCAATAGACCTGTCAATATGAGTGAAAGCTTTTCGTATAGTTGATCTGCTTTTGCGAATTGATGACTCAAGACGTAGAGGTAAGCTAGTTGTGAATTGCTCTTCATGACCTTGTCTAATTTCCATCCATATGTGCGTGGGTTTGAACTAATGTCCAAATAATCCTTCACGTGCTTTGCTACTTGTCCGTCCTTGCCGATCATTTGGTCCACTGCATCTCTTTCTACCTTGCTATGGATTTCATAAGCTCTTGCTGCTTCCACTACTTCGCCAACTCTCTCAAGACATGAAGAAATCCTCAGGCTCACTGGAGATTCCATCTTTGGGTGAGTTTGGATTAGGGTTTTGTAGTGCTGGATGGCCATGTTGTTGTGATCCATCAACTCATAAATGTGAGCAAGATTGTACCGGTGAGCATAACTATCAGGAACTGTTTCAACCAGTTTTTGGTAATACAGTTTGGCATATTCAAAGATTCCAAGTTCTTGAAAAGTGTTGGCACATGTTTGCATGAACTCCACATCTTGAACAATCTTTAGGACTGAATCAAATAAAAGTGTGTGCTGTGTTAATTTTGGCTTCTGCTCGCCGGCAACAACCTTCATCAACTCCTCTTGCCTCATGCAGGTGATTTGTAGGGCAAAAAGAGATCCAGCAGCTGCACCTCTCAAAGTTTCCTCCTCTCTCAAATTACTAAGCATGTTAAATTGATTTTTCACTTGATCAATCATGGTCTTCGCTTGCTCTGTGTGGCCAGATTTCACGAGCGCATATATTGCGCGATTGGTCTGACTAACGACCTGATTTATATTCTGCTGACCATTTATGTTAGTGTTGTATAATCTGGTGTTACTAAGAAGAGGGGAAAATTGACGTGCTGACTTCATTGCCCTCAACATTATGATTACAATGTGAATTGTAAAACAAAGTGTACGTTGGATTGGTATGATGCCACAAGTGGATGACAAAATCTGTTGACAGATCATTTGAGATTTTATTCAATTTTACATCAACTTTTATTTATGACTGTTTTACATGTATCTCCTCTGGATCCTCAGTATTCACACCAATCTCAGCAAACGTTTTCTGCTCTGGTTCCGGGAATACTTTTTCTACTAATGTCTTTAAAAATGCAAGTGCGACAAGTATAAGTCCAAATATCCAATAAAAGTATTCCATGAAAACAGATGGTGGAGAGGAGTCAACAATGACAACTGCAGCTCTTTTTCTTTTTGAAGGTGTGTTGGAATGGTCTGTCTGGACTGGTTTTGGTGTTTCGTCAGTGATTTTAATAGGTGCTATACCATCCAAAGACTCCCGCCGAGGTTCGACTTCATTCAAGGGTGCTACCAAGGGCTGATCTAGTCCAGCGATCTGTACAGACTAAATGTGTGTTAGTTGAACAATATACAAGTATCGTTTACTTTCAAGTGTTCAGGTATGGGTGGCAGATTTTTCCTTGGAGGAATTGGTGGTGGCGGTAATTTTTTGGTAGATGGAGGATGCTTACTATCAATTACATCTAGATCGTCCTGTATACAATCTCCTGCAAGCTCCAGCCACTTCTTGCCCAATTTCTTCAAGTAGCCCTCCATGCCTGTTTCAACCAGAGATGTCACCATAGGTACATTCTTGCTAAAGCTTGACTTTATCTCACATCGCAGTGCAACTTCATGACTAGAGACCTGTGTAGCATCCCATTTAAAGCTGAAGAAGAAGAATTCTTTCCAGGGTAGATCGCTCGTAATGTCTACGCTCATGCAATCAGTGAAGTGACTAACATTGGAAGTTAATTAGTTTACGTTAACTAAAAATTATACTCTTGAGAGTGCCACGTGAGGTGACTTGTCGCTAGTACACTGCCCTCCGTAATTCCAATAACTTTGGGTGATTGTATCTCGGAGACAACTTTTACTTTCCTAATGTACTCCTTTTTTAATTGTACGCGTGGCGTTATCGAATCTGTTGCATCGTCATATACAGTGGTGGGTATGTTATCAACAACTCCGTCCTCTCCTTCAACAATCCATTGCGATACATTATAATCTGCACAGTATTATAAAAGTCATTAATAGATGAATGTTACCTTTCAAAGTTCTAAGGGCAAGAAACTTTTTAAGAAACTGACTGTCGTTGAAGAAGAGACAATGACACTGTAGGGGTAAGAAAAGTAGCTGTATTCTGTACGTACAAAATGTGTGAGTGTTGTTGGAAAATTGGCCTCAAGAACCGCTTCCTTCATCGAGAACTATATCAACTTTCAGTGATTACAAGTTTCTTAGCATTAGCCATATTGGGCCGATTCAAGTTTGTAATGAGTATTTCATTTTCTACAAAGCCTCGATTTCTAGTCCTGTTTTTTGAGAAGACGGAATGCCAACTTTCTTTGAATTCCAACCGACGCTATAATGTGTTTGCCATTGTATTATAAAAGCTTCTTTCCTATACGGCATATTTCTGGTTCTAATTCGATAACAAACACATTTATTTGTCTTGTTTTCATGAGAGTGGAAATTATCATATTAGAAACAGTTTACGAATCAAGTTCAACTCATATAAACAACAATTTGATGAGATATTAAGCTGTGTCTTTTACTTTACTTACTTTATCTTTTGAATCACTCAACCGTACAACAATGTCAGTCTCAGCAGAGTGGGTCCAGCTTGGTAAGGGCAAGAAGGGCAAACCTGTCTACTACCGTAAGAAGGAAATATACGCGATGGAATGGACGTCAGAAAATGTGAACCTATCTGATTGCCTTGTTTGTGCTGCAACCTACGGAGGCCCCATCGGTAAAAATGAATTCGTACCTACTATAACATTATAAGCAATCACAAGAGACCCCAGAAAAATGCTACGAGTAAAAAACAGCGATGGAAAACAATACATTTATATTTATACATGCGCCGGAAAGTTACTCTCAAAATTTGAGGTATACAAAACTTGTTAATTTTAAATTATTAATTTGAAGTGGTTGCTCAGCAGCAGGGGGAGTTTGATTCACATCGGGTTCTCTGATGAAGAAGCTTTGATTTGCGTTTCTGACGACGGTCAAGTYTTTTTGTACGATTTATTTGGAAAGACGCTATTCCAGTTCTCGTTTGTACCGGAAGTGAAGGAGAAAGAAATTCTAAAAGTGACAACTTGGGGAAACGGTGTGGCTATCCTTACAAAAGACTTTCACGTGTTCGTTGTTAGTGATCTAGATGCACCATATTGTGAAAAATTAAGCATGGTACCAGTGGTTGGCGAGTACGACGATGAAAAGGTAAATTATTATAACGTCTCGAGCAGTTTTAACAATGTAGGAAATCGCAATGTGTGTGATCCCACCTGAACAGTCAACTACCAATCAAATCGAAATCATTTTAGGCCTCCCTCAATGCAACACAATTTATTTGGTCAATTCCGAAAGATGTACAGACATGAAATTGAACAATGGACCCTTTGCCAAAATCAACGCAAGTCCATCCGGAGACGCCCTCGCCACCTTCACGGAGGATGGAGCCCTGTGGGTCGTCAAATCAGACTTTACGGAGAACCACGCAGAATTCAACACCAAGTCAGCAGCTCCTCCACACCAAGTCGCATGGTGCGGAGAAGATAGCGTTTGTTTGTATTGGGAACCAGAACAAATCAATAGGGAAGGAACATCACTTCTCCTCATGATTGGACCCAACGGAGACCATCAAAAATTCGCATACGAAGGTCCCATATTCATGGTAACGGAAATTGACGGAGTCAGGATCATCACAAACGACGGTTGCGAATTCTTACAAAGAGTTCCCGACCCTTCTTTCGACATTTTTAGGATTGGAAGTTTGACGCCATCGGCTGTACTTTATGACGCTTATACAGAGTTTGAAAAGAAGAATGCATCGAGCATCAAAAACATTAGATCCATTCGCATGCAACTATCGGGTGCCGTCAAATCATGTTTGGAGGCCGCCGCACACGAATTCGATCACTCTCTACAGCGCAAACTTTTAAAAGCAGCATCCTACGGAAAATCATTCTGCGAAGATTTTGATCACTCGGAATTCGTATCCACGTGTCAAACCGTTCGCGTCATGAACGCAGTAAGAGAATACGAAATACCAATCACGTTCGCTCAGTACCAGAGATTGACTCCAAAAGTACTGATCGATCGACTAGTGAACAGACAATTGCATTACCTCGCCTATCGTCTGTGTGATTATTTGAGAATCAAACCAGCTAGCGT